>CAUYWD010000278.1:0-101486 GCA_963576735.1 Bedellia somnulentella | reverse complement strand
GACAGGACCACATGACATAGCTCGGGGTTTTTGGTTTTCTTCCTGTACTGGACTTTGGCTAGGCGTTCGTCTTCGGGATAATCAAATTGGCTCCAGATTTGATGGTTGTAGTCGCTGGTTATGGCTTGAATTATCTCCTCGTCCGTAGTTTCGCTCCGAACCTCCTTCAGGATGATAAGAGGGTCCTTGTTTTTGGCGTTTTCAACCTTCAGGGTCTTATCCTCCTGTATTTTCCTTTTCAGCTCTTCGCTTTTATCTTTACGAACGGTACCGATAATGACCTTCTGGTCTTTGGCCATCCGTATTCGGTCTATTTTGATGTTGTTTTCGAGACAGTTTAGGTTCGTTCTGAGTCTACTCACTATCTGGCTACATGTCTCCTGGCCTGAGTGGGACGATACAATAAGAGAGTGTATAGTCGGTTTTACTGAATCTCTAGCAGATTCGGGTTCTAAATTTGGTTCATACGGTGCCGCCAACGCCTGTGCATACGTTAGCGGCTCTGCAGTTTTTAGGTCGCCTACTGCTTTCTTCATTTCGCTGACCTCTTCTGAAACAGCAGCAATCTTTAATGTAATCCCTTCAATGCCACTAGTTAGGGTGTCTGAAGACCGTGTGCTATTAGACTGATGCACAGCATCAGATAGCGTCCTGACCGAAGCTTGTAGGTCCTCCATCAGGGCCCTTTGGTCCTCCATCAGTACCTTATTGCCCGCACTGCCACCTTGAGTTGTCAGGTTGATGACACTTGTTCTTAGTGTATCGAAGGAGTCGATGATGGGCGTTATTGCTTCCGGCAGGTTAAGGGTGTTTATGGTCTCCAGCCCATCAAGAATTTTCTGTCTTTCCTTAAGCAGCTCTTCGCTGTGTGATATTTTCAGGTTCGCATTTGAGAGTAGCAAATCGGTTCGGGACTGGGACAGGTCCACTACAAGGTCGTAGAGGCCCTGTATACAAATTTGCACAGAGGTTTTTATGGTTCCTTTCAAGTTGCCGGATTCTTTCAATTCGGCCATTGCCTTTGTAAACAGCATTTTTGCCTTTGCGGCGCTGCCATCCAATTTTCCGTCTTTGGCTATTGTAGCCGTCTCCAGTTTCTCTATTGGCATGTTGTCACTGGGCTTGGTGGCTTTTGCCATTGTGTGTTGTATTTCAATGATTTCCTTAGTCAACACTGCTCAACAGTCAATTTGTGGGTGTAAAGTACCCAATCTTATTCTAGTATGTGAAATAAATCAATTATATAATATTTAAAAGTCCTAACCTAGCAATACATAAAAATTTAAATAATTAAAGCAATAACAATAGTATGGTGGGTGTAATAGAGTCAATAAATATTTGCTCTATGTACCTTTTAAGGTCTCCAAATGACGGTTTCCGCGTGCTGGGCTATTTAAAACACAGTCGGGATGAAAATTCCAAGTGAAAAGGGGGGGAAAAACGGGTAAAAATTTTTTGACTCTACCACTGCTCTACATAGAGTAACCCAATGAGTAGAATTCGAAAAGACCTATCCGATGTTGAAAACCCGGAGTCGGTGGGACTCTCCGTTCCGGAGATATTCAACTTTAAGGACAAATTTCTATATATTTATCTATAAAATAAATAAATATATAGAACCTAGAAATTTAAAATCGCTCTAAAAACTACAGTTTTGGTCGTACAAGCTCGAGATTGGGTTCTAGGCAATCAGCGAGACGAGCGCTATCAAATGGCGAGGAAAAAAGAGGGGGTAAGAAAATGCTCTACACTTGCTCTATGTAGAGTATCCAAGTGTAGAGGTCGTTGGTCCCGTTCCAACAAAGAAAACCGCAGGATTGTATCACCAAAAATGGCTGAGTTATGATAGTTTGAAACTCAGTGAGACAGGCGACCTTTCCTGTCTCGCTCTTACAATTTTGTGCTTTAAAATCTTCAAACCGATCCTGTGGCCACAGTTTTGGTCCGATTTTACTGAGCTTGGGCTCGTTAGACGCGTCCTTTGGAGATCTATCTAGATTAGCTAGAAAAATAATTTTTTGTGCTATCCCTTAAGGGGAGAGACAGAAAAACACCAAAAAATCAAGAAAATTCTGAAAATTATTTAGTAAAATTAAGAAAGTTAAAAATTTTTTCTAGCGATTACTTATAACTAAGGTACTTACATATAAATCATTCAAAAACTTACGTCTAATGGTCCCGCTGATTAAATTGGAAATACAATGTTTGGGAAAAACAAAGTTTTCCTCACTTTCCAATTTTTCTTTCTCGGAATTTTTCACTTAACTAAGTAGATCACTAAAGTCTCTATCGTATGAGTCAATAAACCAGGAGGTCGTCACTGAAGAATTAAAATAAAAATTTTTTGAAGATGGCACCAAAGTTTTTATTTTCTTCAAAAGGTCGCGAAAAATCAGAAACCCATCGGATTTTCAATTTTTCAACTGGTCCTGGTTCGGTCGAAGGGGACGCAATTTCGTGTATACTTGGAACACCAGTAGCGCCTCGTCCTCAATTTTTCGTCGAAATTGGAAAGTTGGAAAAATCGCCGCGAAAAATCTGTTTTCCGCGGCGCGCGGGAAATTTTTTCCGTCACGTGTAGAACTCGTTGCGCCTCACAAGATAGCAGTTCAAAAACTATGTGTCACAGATCTTGTTCTTGAGCTATGATTTTTTGAAGTTTTTCACTTTCACAAAAAACACACTTTTTCACTGATAACCCTGGGTTTTCGAAGTGCCCAGGGAAAATGAAGATGTAGTTACGTGCGTAATTAATTATCGCGATTTATCGTGTAGAAACAAAAACAAAAATCGGCCCGGAAGTATTTTTAAACAATTAAAAACTACGGAGCAATTTGTCACAACAATAAACGCGGGCACTCTATATCACAGCCGAGGGGCAAGGGGGGTTAGGTTAGGTTAGGTTAGGTTAGGTTAGGTTAGGTTAGGTTAGGTTCCCCCACACGGTGCAGCCTTGTCGTGGCGTGGGGGCTCAGTAGCCCCGGACTAGCCACCCGGGGTGAAGCTAATGCACCGAGGTGGCGTCGCTCCCAGTATCCCTCTCATTAGAGAGGGGACAGAGGACGCGACGCAAATCGGAACCCCAGCGGCAGTTGTAGCCGCTGTTGCTGGGACCGAGGGCCTTGCCGTCACTGGCAGGCCGCGAGGAGTCAACCTCTATAAAAAATCGGAGGAGAAAACCTCGTTAAAAATCATGGGGTGGGTTGCTCCCGTTTCATTTCGAGGTGTAGAGAGGGAACGGGAGCAAGAGGGGAACTCGTAACTCTGGCAGTGTTACACTTCCAGGGCCGAGGGTCTTGCCGTGGTGTAGGCTTGACCGCGAGGAGTAAACCTCTATAAAAAATCGGAAGAGGAGTAAACCTTCCGCAAAAATCCGAGGACAAAACTTCGTTAAAAAATCCGTGAGGTGGTGGGCTGCGACCGGCGGGTTGCAGTCTGCTACTCCGCAAGGAGAACCTCGAGGGGGCGGGCGTTTGGAACTTGTGGCCCAAACGTCTGCGGTGCTGAGGAAGCACAAGGGGGAGTGGGGGACTTCAAGTCCCCCGAGATGGACGCCGAGAGGCGTGGTGCGCGGGATTGGAGGTAGACTGCCACGGGCGTTCCCACCAATCCCGCATCAAAGCACCGAAGATGGCCACCGTGGGGTTTTAGTCGGTAGGAGTCCGACATACCTTCGTCACCCCGCCGGGTGACGTCGGATCCATGAGGATTTCCCCACGACAAAAAAAAAAAAAAAAAAGGTTAGGTTAGGTTCCCCCACACGGTGCAGCCTTGTCGTGGCGTGGGGGCTCAGTAGCCCCGGACTAGCCATCCGGGGTGAAGCTAATGCACCGAGGTGGCGTCGCTCCCAGTATCCCTCTCATTAGGAGAGGGGACAGGGGAAGCGACGCAAATCGTAACCCTAGCAACAGTTGTAGCCGCTGTTGCTTGGACCGAGGGCCTTGCCGTCACTGGCAGGTCGCGAGGAGTCAACCTCTATAAAAAATCGGAGGAGAAAACCTCGTTAAAAATCATGGGGTGGGTTGCTCCCGTTTTCCTTTCGAGGTGTAGAGAGGGAACGGGAGCAAGAGGGGAACTCGTAACCCTGGCAGTATTGCACTACCAGGGCCGAGGGTCTTGCCGAGGTGTAGGCTTGACCGCGAGGAGTAAACCTCTATAAAAAATCGGAAGAGGAGTAAACCTTCCGCAAAAATCCGAGGACAAAACCTCGTTAAAAAATCCGTGAGGTGGTGGGCTGCGACCGGCGGGTTGCAGTCTGCTACTCCGCAAGGAGAACCTCGAGGGGGCGGGCGTTTGGAACTTGTGGCCCAAACGTCTGCGGTGCTGAGGAAGCACAGAGGGGAGTGGGGGACTTCATGTCCCCCGAGATGGACGCCGAGAGGCGTGGTGCGCGGGATTGGAGGTAGACTGCCACGGGCGTTCCCACCAATCCCGCATCAAAGCACCGAAGATGGCCACCGTGGGGTTTTAGTCGGTAAGAGTCCGACATACCTTCGTCACCCCGCCGGGTGACGTCGGATCCATGAGGATTTCCCCACGACAAAAAAAAAAAAAAAAAAAAAAAAAAAAAGGTTAGGTTAGGTTCCCCCACACGGTGCAGCCTTGTCGTGGCGTGGGGGCTCAGTAGCCTCGGGCAATCCAGTCCGGGGTGAAGCTAATGTACCGAGAGTCCGCTTCTCTCCTCTGCTTCCAGAGCGAGCAGTAAGCGGACGGGAAGTCGTGGCACATTCTGATGTGCACGGCTTAGCCCCAGCGTTTGTCCACATTGGGCGGCTGGGGCGGGTGTTAGAACCTGGCGTCTGTGTCGCACCGATCGGCCAGGTTCTGTCTTTGTGGGGCGGCAGTGTCTTCATGATACTGCCGGCCAACCCGTAAGCCTACTTCGGTGGGAACGGGGGCTTAGGCCACTGAGGTCTGGGCTGCGAGGAAGAAAACCTCTATAAAAAATTACCCCAATCCCAAGGTCAGCGTGCCGAGGGGATGAATGTCTGGAGGGAGTCCAGTGCCAAGCGCAGCTCGATGGTAGGCCGAGTGTAAAGCCTACCAAACCAAAACATGGATAAGGCAAGTTTGAATAGTTATACCCAGGTGGGTCCCCGAAAGGGGGAATCCCACCCTTCCGCATCTGCGGGAGGCGCCCCCACGTACTCTGGGGGGGGCAAAAACTGCCTCGCAGGTTCTTCGACCAAGGACCTGCGCCACAACGACCGTCGCAATAGTTTAATTGACACCGATTCTGCTTCTGAACGACCCTATACGGGACGTTTTCACCTCCTTGGAGAAATTGATGATTCCGAGAGTTTGGTCCAAGGCCAACGTCGTCTCTCGGACTCTGAAGTTAGCGATGACGCCGTGAGTGCACGCTCGCATATGTCAGTGGACAGCTCAAACAGTCTGTTTGAATACCAGCGGAAGCGCAGAGCCGGAAGTGGTCTGAGCACTTCCGACTCAGATACTAATACTGAGGGTGCCAGCAGCAAAACTAACCCATCAAAACGGGGCCGTGGGAGACCACCCTCCACAGGACAGTTCATTGGTGTGGGCAAAGCGAGAGCGGAGGCAGCTGCTCTGCGCCAAAAGTTCTTGCGCGACGAAAAAAAGCTTTCGGAGCAAGAGGACCTAAGTCAGAAAATAAAGAAATATTCTGCAAGGAAAGAGAAGCGTATATTTCTTAAAACGGACACTTCCACGCCAATTGAGCGAAAGACAGCTTCTCAGCTGGCGCAAGAAGTGGAAGAAGGAGTGGCCCTAATAATTGACGTTGCCAAGAGATCTGGCAATCTTAAAGGCGAATTCGTCAAGGCCCTAAAGGATACTGCCGAAGACATAAGGCAGCGTTCCCTTCTTTTAAAGGATTGTTCCTCTTCCGGCGAAGTTTCAAAACTTCAGGAGGAAGTCGCTCGCCTGAAAGAGGAAAACATTAAGATAACAGCAGACAAAGATTCTTTGGCTGCTGAATTGATTGGCCTACGCAGGGATATGGCGGAAATCCGGGCAGAGTTTGAAAGCAATCGCTCTGCCTCTAGCCCGGCAGTCATGAACGAGGATTTGGCGCGTTCAATCATGGTCCAGGTGGGGACCATGATGAATGCAAGACTGGAAGCTCTGGAGGAACGTCTACTTCCGGAACAACGAATTCGCCCTCCACTTGCTGCTGATAAAAAAGCACAAAGTAGACAAGAAAAGGAAAAGATGCCAGCTGAAACACCCAAACCTACAACCCTAGCGGGTAAAGGTAAGGGTAAAGGCAAAGGCAGCAAGACAAGTCGAAAAGCTGGTCCCAGTTCTGCCAATGAGACCACACGGCAAGTAATAGTATCTCGGCCAACCTCGTCACCTGCACGAGACGGAGAGGTACCAGGACCATCTACTGGACAGCAAAAGGAGTCGTGGTCCACAGTAGTGAGACGGGGTAAAAAGACAGTGCCAGCTCCCACCCCCAACAACAAATTGCTGAAACCGAAGGGGCAACAAAATAAAGCTGTTCCCCGAATTCGTGTACCCCGCTCTGCTGCAGTGTCCGTAACATTGGAAAGCAGCGCAGGGGAAAAAGGGCTGAACCTCGGCGACGTAATGTATGAGGCTCGCCAAAAAATCGACTTGGAGAGTATGGGAATCAGGTCCCTACGCATGCGTAAGGCAGTAACGGGAGCCAGACTGATAGAACTCCCGGGAACTGATTCTGCAGCAAAGGCAGACACATTAGCTGCCCGCTTAAGGGAAATCCTCCCACCTGAAGCGAGGGTTAATAGGCCATCTAAAGTTGGTGACTTACGTCTCCTCAGATTGGACGACACAGTTTCGACGCAAGAAATAAAGCTGGCCATAGCAGCTTTTGGAAAATGTTCTCCCGATGCGGTAAAGGTAGGCGAAATTAAAGATAGACCTGGGGGCTATGGAGCAGTATGGGTTCGATGCCCCATCGAAACGGTTCAGCAGATGGCCAAAGCGGGAGAAATCCGAATAGGTTGGAGTCTTGCTCGAGTTCAGATTTTACCTCGTCAGGAGCTCAGATGCTTCCAGTGTCTGGAAGTGGGTCATGTGCGAGCTAATTGCTCGTCCAAAACAGACTGGAGCAATCTGTGCTACCGCTGTGGTGGTGCCGGTCATAAGGCGAGGGATTGCGGAGAAAAACCGCACTGCCTTTTATGTGCTTCAGACAGCGTTCCAGCAGATCATCGTGTTGGAGCGAAGTCCTGTAAGAGGCCAAAAAATAAGGCGAAGAAGAAGACTGGGGGTAAAACACTCCCCAAAAGTCAACCGATCCGCTCGCTGACTCAGATCAGCGAGCCGATGGAACAGGAGGAGCCCGCTTCCATTAGTCAATAATGGCAACGAGGTTCCTTCAAGCGAATTTAAACCACTGCGCTTGCGCGCAGGACCTTTTCCTGCAAAGCATGGCGCAGTGGTCAATCAAAGTTGGATTAGTCTCGGAGCCGTACTTTGTCCCAGCAAGGGACAATTGGGTGTCGGATCTAGATAGCTTGGCGGCTATTGTTATCTCGGGGGCTGCTGGCCTCCAGTTCAGGGATATCATTCGGGGTCACGGATATGTTGCGGCATTAGTGGGGGAGGAGGTAATCATCTCCTTGTACTTCTCCCCTAACCGGCCGCTTGCTGACCTCGAAGACTTGTTGAGTGAGGTGGAAGCAGTAGCTCTTCGTAGCCGCCCTCGCCGAGTGCTTATCGCCGGGGACTTTAACGCCAAGTCAGTCGCTTGGGGATCCCCGGCGGCAGATGCAAATGCATTCGGCGAAGCTGTAGTGGAATGGGCAACAGCTTTAGGTTTAGCTGTTGCAAACAAGGGTTCGACACCCACATGTGTGCGTCGCAACGGGAGTTCAATAGTCGATCTGACCCTTGCTACTCCCGAACTCTGGGCCCTAATTAAGGGCTGGAGGGTAATCACGGACGTGGAGACATATTCAGATCATCGTTACATCCGATTCGATGTCTTCTAATGGGGGACCAAGATGGGCCCTCAAAAAGCTGGACAGGGAGCTCATGGCTGAGGCTGCCATTGTCCAGTCATGGCTGACCGGTCCAGGACGGGCTGCCGACCTGAACGACGAGGTGACGTGGTTTCGTGATGCCCTCACAGAGATCTGCGACGCATCGATGCCCCGCGTGGGCCCTACGGTTCCGAGACGGCAGGTGTACTGGTGGAACGCTGAAGTCGCGCAGTTGCGTGTAGCGTGCATTGCGGCAAAGCGCCAGTACACCCGCCATAGGAGAAGAAGGCTCCGGAATGAGGCCGAGGAGAACCGCCTCTACGACTTATTTCGAGAGGCAAAGTGCAGCCGTGATAGCCCAGTGGGTAGAACACTCGGTTAACGTGCAAGCGACTAGTGTTCAAATCCCGGGTCGGGTCCTACACCAATTTGTCTTTTCTAAAGACATATGTGTGGTTAATTTATCATGGTTGTTAACGGTGAGGGAAAACATCGTGAGGAAACCCACATGGCTGAGTTGTACTTAGTCATGTGACAGTGTATTCGTTCAAAACGGCGATAGGCCTGCCCCCTATCACGTGAGTACACTGTCCATGCAAAACGTGGGTACTCTGAACACCAGGTGACAAAGTCACGTGATGTTCAGAAGTATTAGTACCTCTGCCAACCCCTTCGGGGATATGCGGCGTGAACGTTTATGCTTATTATGCTTATGCTTATGCAAAGTGGGCCCTAAAAGACTCGATATTTAGGGCCAAAATTGCCTCAAAGCAGGAATTGCTGGAGACACTCAATAACGATCCTTGGGGGCGGCCGTATAGGATGGCAAGGCAAAGACTTCGCCCCTGGGCGCCCCCCCTGACAAGTAGTCTCCAGCCAGATGTCGTGGAGAACGTGGTCTCGGCCTTGTTTCCGGCAAGAGAAGAATACCTGGCCCCTGTTATGGGTGGGTATATTGCAGCTGCGGAAGTCGAAGAGGTGGTGCCGGAGGTCACTGAGCCAGAGTTGGCCGTGGCTGTTAAGCGCCTCCAGGCGAAGAAAACGGCCCCGGGCTTAGATGGAATCCCGGGGCAGGCCTGGGTGGTGGCGCTGAAACCCTTCCTTGCTAATAGGTTGCGTAACCTGTTCTCCATGTGCCTGGAAAGAGGAGTGTTTCCTGAGCCTTGGAGAACGGGTAAATTGGTGTTGTTGCGCAAGGAGGGGCGCCCCGCCGACTCACTTGAGCCCTCGGCGTTCCGGCCCATCGTTTTGCTCGACGAGGTGGGAAAGCTCTTAGAGCGGATAGTGTCCTCCCGCATCGTCGGGCATTTGGAGGAGACTGGTCCGAACCTATCGGACCAGCAATTTGGCTTCCGCGGCTGCCGCTCAGCGGTTGATGCGGTGCAATGCGTCCGCAATATAGCGGACGAGGCGGTCTCTCAGGGCGAGGTGGTGCTGGCAACCTCTTTGGACATAAAGAATGCCTTCAACACCTTGCCCTATTCGTGCATAAGGGAGGCACTTATCTATCACCAAGTGCCTCCCTATTTGAGGGAAATTCTCGAGTCGTACCTCTCCAACCGGCAAATCACTTATCCGGTTCGGGAGGGGTGGTGTCGTCGCGAAGTTACGTGCGGTGTTCCGCAGGGGTCAGTTTTAGGGCCGCTCCTGTGGAACATCGGGTATGATTGGGTTCTGCGCGGCGCCAACCTCTGGGGTGTTAAGGTAGTGTGTTATGCCGATGACACCCTGGTTACGGCTCGAGGGAAAACGTTTCGAGAGGCCGCCATCCGGGCTACGGCTGGCGTAGCCCAAGTGGTGCACCGCATCAAGCTGTTGGGCCTAGAAGTGGCCCTGAATAAATCCGAGGCCATGTGGTTTCATGGGCCTCGGAATCGCCCGCCGGTAGACTCCGCCATTGTGGTGGGCGGGGTGAGGATTGCCGTCGAGACAACGCTGCATTATTTGGGTTTAATTCTCGACGGCCGTTGGACCTTCCGCGCCCACTTCGAGCGCCTGGGGCCGAGATTGATAGTGGCAGCAGCGGCGCTTTGTAAGCTGCTGCCAAACCTGGGGGGCCCCAGGTCAGGTTGCAGGCAGCTATATGCGGGGGTCGTGCGGTCGATGGCCATGTACGGCGCCCCGATATGGGCTGACACCTTGGATGGGCCAAATGCGGCGTTGCTTCATGCGCCGCAAAGGCTCATGGCCACCAGGGTGTCAAGAGGCTACCGCACAGTCTCTCGCGAGGCTGCCTGCCTTATGGCGGGGTCGATGCCGTGGGACCTAGACGCGAAAGTCCTCGCGTCGACGTTCCACTGGCGGAAGGAACGGCGGGCTCAGGGTCACTGGCCCACGCAGAGGGAGACGGCTGCCTACCGCTTGGAGGTAGAGACGGCTGCCCGCGAGGCTTGGGCGCTAAGGCTTGCTGTGCCTAGCGCCGGACATAGGACGGTGGAGGCAATTCTCCCCGTCTTCGAGCGGTGGTTGCAGCGGGGACACGGAACTCTCAGCTTCCGGCTTACACAGATACTGACAGGGCATGGCTGCTTTGGTAGGTATCTGTGGAGGCTGGGCAGGGAGCAGTCTGCCCGTTGCCATCACTGCGCGGTGTGTCCGGAGGACACGGCTCAGCACACCTTGGAGGTGTGCCCGGCTTGGTCTCGCGAGAGGGCGATTCTCCAAGCGGAGATCGGCCCCGATTTGTCGTTAGGGGCCGTTGTGGCGGCCATGGTCGATAACACTTCTGCGTGGGCTGCGGTGGCCTCCTTCTGCGAGACAGTCATGCTTGCAAAGGAGGCCGCCGAAAGAGAGAGGGAGATTGCGGACCCAGCTCGAAGAAGGGTCCGCCGCCGCGGTGTTCGACACTAGCACCGCGGCTCCTGGTGCGTCCATTCGGACGGGAGGCCCCGTTAGTGTAGTCACAAATCTGCCTAGCGGGGTTTCAGAGGCAGGGGGTGCTCAGAGTGAGGGCTTCTGGGTGCCCATTAATACCTGCCTCGAGAAGATCGGAGGCTCAGGGGTGGCCTTGAGTTTCCGAACAAGAAGAGGGCATAAGGGAGGGGATTTGTCCTACCCCTCCCGAGAAGTGCGCCAAAAGGCGTGGTGCGCGGGACCGACGGTAGACTTCCTAGGGTGCTTCCCGTTGGTCCCGCACTAAATGCACCTAAGATGGCCACCCGTGGGGTTTTAGTCAGTAGAAGTCTGACATATCCCCGTCGCACCCTCATGCGGCGGGGAATCCATGAGGATTTCCCCACGTAAAAAAAAAAAAAAAAAAAAAAAAAAAAAAAAAAAAAAAAAAAAAAAGGTTAGGTTAGGTTAGGTTCCCCCACACGGTACAGCCTTGTCGTGGCGTGGGGGCTCAGTAGCCTCGGGCAATCCAGCCCGGGGTGAAGCTAATGTACCAAGAGTCCGCTTCTCTCCTCTGCTTCCAGAGCGAGCAGTAAGCGGACGGGAAGTCGTGGCACATTCCGATGTGCACGGCTTAGCCCCAGCGTTTGTCCATATTGGGCGGCTGGGGCAGGTGTTAGAACCTGGCGTCTGTGTCGCATCGGTCGGCCAGGTTCTGTCTTTTGGTGGATTCGGTCCCAGCTACCCACATTGGGCGGCTGGTGATGGAGGGGCGGCAGTGTCTTCATGATACTGCCGGCCAACCCGTAAGCCTACTTCGGTGGGAACGGGGGTTCAGGCCACTGAGGTCTGGGCTGCGAGGAAGAAAACCTCTATAAAAAATTACCCCAATCCCAAGGTCAGCGTGCCGAGGGGATGAATGTCTGGAGGGGGTCCAGTGCCTAGCGCAGGGGTAGGGGGGTTAAGCTCGATGGTAGGCCGAGGGTAAAGCCTACCAAAACAAAAAATGGATCAAAAGGCAATTTTTAATAGAATTACCCAGGTGGGTCCCCGAAAGGGGGAATCCCACCCTTCCGCGGCCGCGGGAGGCGCCCCCACGTATTCTGGGGGGGGGCAAAAACTGCCAACCAAACGACACATGCATTACAACGGACTTGTTTTTAAGCGATACGACAGTGGATATGTTGAGTGATAGCTCTTATGCATCACCAACAACAAACAGAGATCTACCAGGTTTGGTAGGAAATCCAAGAGGGTCGCTGAGAAAGCGCACTATTGGAGAGGCCGCTTCGGCAACTTCCGATTCTGACTCGGAAAGACCGGTTCAACCGTCAAGGAAACAAACGGCAAAGAGGGGTCGCGGCAGGCCACCAACTACTGGCCAATATATTGGCATAGGAAAGGCGAGAGAGGAAGCTGCTGCAGCCAAACGTGAGCAATTTATGTTGCAGCAAACCGAGGAAGTGACTGAACGTTTGGAACGATATAATAAGCTGGAAGAAAAGAAAAGGTCACAGTCCAAGGAGGTTACAACACCTACCACCGAAAAAAGTGCGCACGATATTATGACTTCTGTCCAATATCACCTATCAGCTATCTTAGATGTCGCTGATAAATCAAAAAAGCTGAAGGGCACTTTTGTAAGGGCTCTTAAGAATGCGGCCACTTCGATCAGAGAGTCGTCTGAGGTTATGCTCGAGAGATCATCATCGGACGAGACGAGACGGCTCCAGCAGGACAACGCTCGTCTCAAAAATGAACTATCTCAGATGCGAGCGTCAAATGAGAGCCTCCAACTGGAGCAAATAGCTCTCCGTAGGGAACTGGACGCTCTTCGAGTTGAAATCCGAAGTGGGCGCTCGGACCAAGTTGATGGCGACGATCTTGCGAGGTCTATAATGGTTCAGGTGGGGACAATGCTCAACGCAAGGCTTGAGAACCTTGAAGAGCGCCTCCTCCCTGAAAAGCGGTTAAGGCCACCTCTTGCGTCAGAGAAAAAGAGTCTGAACTCTCACGGTTTGGTTGGGACAAAGTCTCAACTAAACAAAGATGGAAAAGACAACGGGAAGGATAAAGGCAAGGGTAAAAGGAGTACCAAACCCTCATCGTTGCAGCCTATTATCAACCCGAACCCGTCGATGCCAGCAGTGGCAAGCTCATTGGCTGAACAAGTGGCTGGCCCTTCCACAGCTCCGGTTGAGGATACCTGGGCTACAGTTGTCCGACGTGGCAAAAAGAGTAAGAAAGCCGCCGGCGCTAAAGCCTCACAAAAAGCGGCCGTTAAAGGCCCACAAAAAGTGACGGCTAAAGCCGCTGCCAAAAAACTAAAGGTGCCGCGTTCTGCCGCGGTGATAGTAACCTTAACTGATGATGCAGCCAAAAGAGGTGAAACATTGGGGAATCTGATGTCCGACGCCAAGGCAAAAATTAATCTGTCTGGCTTAGGCATTGGGCCAATGAGGATACGTGCTGCCTTGACTGGGGCCCGTAAATTTGAAATATCAGGAGAGCAGGCTTCAGTACAAGCCGATACTCTTGCGGCAAAACTTCGCGAGGTCCTGCCGGAATCAGTCAGGGTATCTAGGCCTATAAAAACGGAAGTTGTTAGGTTAATAGGATTAGATGACTCTGTTTCCGCAGAAGAGATCCTTGGTGCGATAGCTAATACTAGTGGTTGTGCCCGAGGAGAAGTAAAAGTTGGGCAAATAACTGAGGGGTACAGAGGGTTATGCTCAGCCCTTGTCAGGTGCCCCCTGGCCTCTACTAAAAAGTTATTGGAGGCAGGATCACTGCAAGTTGGTTGGGGGATCGTAACGGTGCAACCTTTACCAAGACGAGAGTTGCGCTGTTATAAATGCTTGGAGACGGGCCATGTGCGGGCAACTTGCAAATCGGAGATAGACCGCAGCAGTCTCTGCTACCGTTGCGGTTTACCCGGCCATAAAGCGGGCAATTGTGCCAACAAACCGTGCTGTCCTGTCTGCAGGGCAGCAAACAAACCAAGCGAGCACTCTATAGGAGCGAAAAAATGTGCCGCTAATAATAAGACGCGGCCAAAGCAAAGAACGGCTAATGCCAGAGTTCTGACCTCTGCATCATTAGCTGGTACAAGTAGCTGTCCAGAGAAAGGACCTGTGGAGGAACCCATGGTCGTTAATTAGTTATGGCCATGCGGTTCCTCCAGGCGAATCTCAACCACTGCGCCACTGCCCAGGATTTGTTTTGTCAAAGCACAGCGCAGTGGTTGATTCAAGTAGGGGTGGTCTCGGAGCCATATTTTGTACCCACAGGGGTAAACTGGGTGTCGGACCTAAATGGCGTGGCGGCAATCACTGTCAGCCGGTCATCAGGGCTGCTGCTGGAAGAAGTAACTCGCGGCAGAGGTTTCGTTGCGGCACGGATAGGGGAGATAGTAATCATATCGATTTACTTCTCCCCCAACGATTCCTTTGCCAATCTGGAGGTCTTCTTGCAAGAGCTGGAGGCAGCAGTCCTGCAACGTCGCCCTCGTCAAGTATTGGTCGCTGGGGACTTCAACGCCAAATCGGTGCTGTGGGGTTCTCCAGCGACAGAGCGCTTCGGTGAGGCAGTGACGGAGTGGGCGACGACCACGGGATTGGCCGTGGCCAACAGAGGTTCGACACCTACATGTGTTAGGCATAACGGGAGTTCGATTGTCGATTTGACCTTCGCAACTCCCGGTCTCTGGGCCCTGATCAAGGGCTGGAGGGTTATTACGGACGTGGAGTCGTACTCGGACCACCGGTATATTCAGTTCGAGATCTCCACGTCCCAACCAGCCGCCTTACCGGGTGGACCGACGGCAAATGGGGGACCTAGGTGGGCCCTCACCAGGCTGGACAAGGAAATGATGGTGGAAGCATCCATCGTCCAGTCCTGGATGTCACCGCCGCCCGGTGCGGCTGTCGACATCAATGCCGAGGTGAGCTGGTTTCGTGATGCCCTCACAGAGATATGCGACGCATCGATGCCCCGCCAGGGACCGATGGCTCCGAGACGACAAATGTACTGGTGGAGCGCCGAAATCGCGCAATTGCGATTAGTCAGTATGACGGCGCGCCGCCGGTGCAAGAGGAATCGAAGGAGGAGAATCCGGGACGATGCGGAACAGCTTCGCCGCGTGGAGATATTCCGCGAGGCAAAGAAGGCCCTGAAGATAGCGATAATCAGGGCCAAAGAAGCCTCGCGGAAGGAGCTACTGGAGGCTCTGGATAATGATCCATGGGGGCGCGCCTACAGAATGGCTAGGCAAAGGCTTCGACCATGGGCGCCCCCACTTACTACGAGTCTCCAGATCCACGTGGTGGAAAATGTGGTTTCGAACTTGTTCCCGGACAGGGGGGCGCATAGGCCCCCCGTAATGGCTCTTGAGCGACAGCGTGCGGCGGACGAACATCTCGTCCCCGAAGTGACCGAACCGGAGTTGGCGGTGGCCATAGAGCGCCTAAAGAAGAAGAAGACGGCCCCGGGACTAGATGGGATCCCGGGGCAGGCGTGGGTAGTGGCGCTCAAACCGTTCCTGGAGGAGAGGTTTCGGGGCCTGTTTTCTACGTGCCTGGAACAAGGTGTTTTTCCAGAGCCGTGGAAGACGGGTAAACTCGTGCTTCTGCGAAAGGACGGGCGCCCCGCTGACTCCACTGAACCCTCAGCTTTCCGGCCGATAGTCCTGCTCGACGAGGCGGGCAAACTTTTGGAAAGGGTGATCTCTGCCCGAATCGTCGAGCACCTAGAGGGAGCTGGTCCGAACCTCTCGGATCAGCAGTTCGGTTTTAGACGCTGTCGCTCACCTGTTACGCAGACGACACCCTAGTGACGGCCCGAGGCAAGACCTACAGAGAGGCCGCCATCCGCGGAACTGCGGGTGTGGCGCACGTGGTGCGCCGAATAAGGTCGTTGGGTCTGGAAGTGGCCCTGAATAAGTCCGAGGCCATGTGGTTCCATGGTCCTCGGAACGGTCCGCCGGTTGGGGAATCCGCCATCGTCGTGGGTGGCGAGAGGATTGCCGTCGAGTCAAGTTTGAAATACCTTGGATTAGTGCTCGACGG
The DNA here is from genome assembly GCA_963576735.1 of Bedellia somnulentella. NCBI lineage: Eukaryota > Metazoa > Arthropoda > Insecta > Lepidoptera > Bedelliidae > Bedellia > Bedellia somnulentella. Next base: position 85,636 of record CAUYWD010000278.1, on the reverse strand, counting down.
CCGTTGGACGTTCCGCGCTCACTTCGAGCGTTTAGGGCCCCGGTTGATGGTTGCGGCAGCTGCACTCTGCAGACTCCTGCCGAACCTTGGGGGCCCTAGGGACGCATGCAGGCAGCTCTATATGGGAGTCGTACGGTCCATGGCTATGTACGGCTCCCCAGTGTGGGCTGACGCCCTGAAAGGGTCAAACGCGGCGCTTCTTCATGCGCCGCAACGACTCATGGCTGTCAGGGCGTCAAGGGGATACCGCACGGTATCCCGAGAGGCTGCCTGCCTAATGGCGGGTTCAAAGCCGTGGGAGTTAGACGCGCAAGTTCTCGCGTCGACCTTCCACTGGCGTGAAGAACGGCGGACACAGGGCCACTGGCCCACGGATCGGGAGACTGCGGCCTACAAACGGGAGGTCGAGTCAGCTGCCCTGGAGGCCTGGGCACTGCGGCTGGGTCAGCCGAGTGCGGGGCACAGGACGGTGGAGGCGATCCTCCCCGTCTTTACGCAGTGGTTGCAGCGAGAGCACGGATCTCTGAGCTTTCGGCTTACACAGGTCCTTTCCGGGCATGGTTGCTTTGGGAAGTACCTGTGGCGGCTGGGCAAGGAGCAGGCTGCTCGTTGCCACCACTGCCTAAATTGCCCCGAAGAGACGGCGCAGCACACATTGGAAGTGTGCCCAGCGTGGGACGAAGAAAGGGCAGCACTCCGGGCGGTCATCGGCCCGGATCTCTCTCTGCCGGCCGTGGTCGCGGCTATGGTGGAGAGACCCGATACGTGGGCGGCGGCGGCCTCCTTTTGCGAACGAGTCATGCTTGCAAAGGAGGCCGCCGAACGAGAGAGGGAGTTGGCGGACCCCACCAGAAGGGGCCGTCGTCGCCGCGGTGCCAGGAACCCTTGATGCACCGCGGCCTTTGGTAGGGTCTTCTTAGACTACGGAGCCCCCATATGGCGTGCGTCGCCGAAAGTGGGGCTCCACGGGCAGGAGGCGCGCAAAGGGGGTTATTTGCGCGCTACCAAACCCTGCCCGAGATGAAGCGGACGCTCAGGTGGCCCTGAGCGTCCGCTGCAAGCTGAAGGTGAATTTAAAGGGGGGTGGAATAACACCCTCCCGAGAGTCACGCCATTTGGCGTAGGTGCAAGGGGTCCGAGGAATATTACCTCCGGTGAAGTCTTCAAGGACCCCTAACACAGTTATGCACCGAGAAGGGCCACCGTGGGGTTTTAGTCAGTAAGAGTCTGACATATCCCCGTCGCAACCCCCATGCGGCGGGGAATCCATGAGGATTTCCCCACGTAAAAAAAAAAAAAAAAAAAAAAAAAAAAAAAAAAAAAAAAAAAAAAAAAAAAAGGTTAGGTTAGGTTAGGTTAGGTTAGGTTAGGTTAGGTTAGGTTAGGTTAGGTTAGGTTTCCCCCACATGGTACAGCCTTGTCGTGGCGTGGGGGCTCAGTAGCCTCGGGCAATCCAGCCCGGGGTGAAGCCAATGTACCGATTAGGCGTCGTTGTTGAGTTAGAACCTGGCGTTTGTACCACATTGGTCGGCCAGGTTCTGTCTTGCGTTCGGTCCCAGCTACCCACATTGGGCGGCTGGTGATGGAGGGGCGGCGGTGTCTTCATGATACCGTCGGCCAAACCGTAAGCCTACTTCGGTGGGAACGGGGACTCAGGCCACTGAGGTCTGGGCTGCGAGGAAGAAAACCTCTATAAAAAATAACCCCAATCCCAAGGTTGGCGTGCCGAGGGGATGAGTGTCTGGAGGGGGTCCAGTGCCTAGCGTCAGGGAAGGGGGGAAAGCTCGATGGTAGGCCGAGGGTAAAGCCTACCAAAACAAATTATGGATAAGGAATTTTTAAATAGTACTACCCAGGTGGGTCCCCGAAAGGGGGAATCCCACCCTTCCGCTTCTGCGGAAGGCGCCCCCGCGTATTCTGGGGGGGGCAAAAACTTCCAAACCAACGACCTTACTGCATGTTTAATGGACTTCGATAATAGCGACGTGGCTGTGGAGATTTTGAGCGACAGCTCATATGCCTCCACATCAAACAGGAATGGCGCAAGCCAAGAGAATAGGTCAGATTCCCGGCGTAAGCGGACTTACAATGGATCTGAATCAGGATCTTCGGATTCTAACAATGAAGGACTTGAATCTGATACGGACCGTCAGCCGTCCATAACTTCAAGTAAGGCATCTGCCAAGAGAGGGCGCGGACGACCACCAACGACTGGCCAATACATTGGTATTGGAAAGGCCCGTGCGGAGGCTGCTGCAGCCAAAAGAGAAAGCTTCTTGCGGCAAGAAGCAGAAGAGCTCTCACAACGAGTGGAGAGATACCACTCTCTCCAGGCGAAGAAAAAGGCTGCTGCGTCAGAGACGATTATACCAGCAACTGAAAAGTGTGCCGCGGATTTGATGCAGTCCGTACAATACCAGATCGGCGAGATACTGCAGGTGGCACAGAAGTCAAGGGCGTTGAAGGGCACCTACATCAAGGTCCTAAAAGACGCTACAGCGGCAATTAAAGAGTCCTCTGAGGCTCTATTCGAACGGACATCCTCTGAAGAAACGAAGCGTCTTCAACAAGACAATGCTCGTTTGAGGGACGAGCTTCAGAGGATGAAAACTAATAACGAGGGTCTCCGGCAAGAGCAAGTAGCCTTACGAAAGGAGGTTGATGCTCTTCGGGTAGACGTGCAGAGCGCACGCCCAAATATAGAGGTAGGGGATGAATTTGCTCGTTCGATCATGGTCCAAATTGGAACCATGGTCAACGCCAGGCTCGAGGCCCTCGAAACGCGTCTTTTGCCGGAAAAGCGCTTAAGACCACCCCTGGCTGCGGATAAGAGGGTCTCCGGAACGGAAACAGTCCAAACCAATGCCAAGGCAACAGAAGGACTACCCAAAAACAAAGGGAAAGGGAAGGGCAAAAAATCGTCTCTGCCTGCCCGTCCCCAACACCCTGCTCCTATTAATTTGGCGCCGGTGGCTTCTTCTGTCCCTGGGACACAGCCTACTCCAGGCCCATCAAATGCCGCCCCTACAGAAACATGGGCCACGGTGGTACGCCGTGGGAAAAAGAAGGTGAGGTCGGCTGCTACCGCTCCCGCTAGAGCTCCTCAAAAGTCTGCTGGGAAAGTGGCAGCAAATAAGCTAAAAGTACCGCGTTCTGCCGCGGTAATTATTAGTCTTAATGATGATGCTGCCAAGAAAGGAGTTACGTTGGGTAACATAATGTCCGATGCCAAGCAGCAGATTGACATATCGGCCCTAGGCATCGGGCCAATGCGGATTCGGTCAGCCATTACTGGGGCTCGAAAATTGGAGGTTTCTGGAGCAGAGGCTCAAGAAAAAGCTGACACGCTGGCCGCAAAACTCCGAGCAGTACTGCCTTCCGAGTTGGTTAGGGTCTCGCGGCCGACAAAAACGGAGGCGGTGCGCTTGGTTGGTATAGACGACTCAGTTACCGAGGCTGAAATCATTGCGGCCATTGTTAGATGTTCCGGTTGCACAGGGCCAGAAATCAAAGTTGGTCGAATCACAGTGGGTAACAGGGATTGCTCGGTTTTAGTTCGATGCCCTCTGGTGGCGGCCAAAAAGCTCGCCGAAGCCAAACGCTTGCAGGTTGGCTGGGGCGAAGTGGTGGTGCAACTCCTTCCACGGAGAGAACTGCGCTGTTATAAGTGTCTGGAGCCTGGCCATGTGCGAGCTACCTGCACTTCCGAAGTGGACCGCAGCAGCAACTGCTATCGCTGCGGTTTGCCAGGGCACTTAGCGGAGTCTTGCTCGGAGAAGCCATGCTGCCCTCTCTGCAAAGCAGCCAGCCGGTCATTTGACCACATGGTAGGGGCCAAATCTTGTAAAGCAAAAATGCTTCCAAGAAAAACGAAGACGGCCACAAAAAAGGTGGTCACTCGTAGTTGCCCTGGAAACGGGCCAGTGGAGGAACCAATGGCCGTTAATTAATGGCCATAAAGTTCCTCCAAGCAAACCTCAACCACTGTGCAACTGCTCAGGATTTGTTTTTCCAAAGCACAGCACAGTGGTTGATTCAAGTGGGGGTAATCTCGGAGCCGTACTTTGTCCCCGCGGGGGTGAATTGGGTGTCGGACCTAAATGGCGTGGCGGCAATCACAGTCAGCCGGTCATCAGGGCTGCTGCTGGAGGAAGTAGTTCGCGGCAGAGGTTTCGTTGCGGCACGGATAGGGGAGATAGTAGTCATCTCGATTTACTTCTCCCCCAACGATTCCTTTGCCAATTTAGAGATCTTTCTACAAGAGCTGGAAGCAGCAGTCCTGCAACGTCGCCCTCGCCAAGTATTGGTCGCTGGAGACTTCAACGCCAAATCGGTGATGTGGGGTTCTCCAGCGACAGAGCGCTTCGGCGAGGCAGTGGTGGAGTGGGCGACGACCACGGGTTTGGCCGTGGCCAACAGAGGTTCGACACCTACATGTGTTAGGCATAACGGGAGTTCGATCGTAGATTTGACCTTCGCAACTCCCGGTCTCTGGGCCCTGATCGAGGGCTGGAGGGTTATCACGGACGTGGAGTCGTACTCGGACCATCGGTACATCCGGTTCGAGATCTCCACGTCCCAGCCAGCCACCTTACCGGGTGGACCGACGGCAAATGGGGGACCTAGGTGGGCCCTCACCAGGCTGGACAAAGAAATGATGGTGGAAGCATCTATCGTCCAGTCCTGGATGTCACCGCCGCCCGGTGCGGCTGTCGACATCAATGCCGAGGTGAGCTGGTTTCGTGATGCCCTCACAGAGATATGCGATGCATCGATGCCCCGCCAGGGACCGATGGCTCCGAGACGCCAAGTGCACTGGTGGAGCGCCGAAATTGCTCAATTGCGATTAGCAAGTATGACGGCGCGCCGCCGGTGCAAAAGAAATCGAAGGAGGAGGATCCGGGACGAGGCGGAACAGCTTCGCCGCGTGGAAATATTCCGCGAGGCAAAGAAGGCCCTGAAGATAACAATAATCAGGGCCAAAGAAGCCTCGCGAAGAGAGTTACAGGAGGCTCTAGATAACGATCCATGGGGGCGCGCCTACAGAATGGCTAGACAAAGGCTGCGACCATGGGCGCCCCCACTTACGACGAGCCTCCAGATCCACGTGGTGGAAAACGTGGTTTCGACCTTGTTCCCGGACAGGGGGGCGCATCAGCCTCCCGTAATGGCTCTTGAGCGGCAGCGTTCGGCGGACGAACATCTCGTCCCCGAAGTGACCGAACCGGAGTTGGCGGTGGCCATAGAGCGCCTGAAGAAAAAGAAGACAGCCCCGGGACTGGATGGAATTCCGGGGCAGGCGTGGGTAGTGGCGCTCAAACCGTTCCTGGAGGAGAGGTTTCGGGGCCTGTTCTCCACGTGCCTGGAACAAGGTGTGTTTCCAGAGCCGTGGAAGACGGGTAAACTCGTGCTTCTGCGAAAGGACGGGCGCCCCGCTGACTCCACAGAACCCTCAGCTTTTCGGCCGATAGTCCTGCTCGACGAGGCGGGCAAACTTTTAGAAAGGGTGATCTCTGCCCGCATCGTCGAGCACTTAGAGGGAGCTGGTCCGAATCTCTCGGACCAGCAGTTCGGTTTCAGGCGCTGTCGCTCGACAGTTCATGCAGTTCTGCGGGTCCGCTCAATAGCGGACGAGGCGGTCTCCCAGGGCGAGGTGGTGTTGGCGGTCTCTCTCGACATCAAAAACGCCTTCAACACCATGCCCTGGTCCTGTATAGCGGAGGCACTGAAATATCACGAAGTGCCTCCGTACTTGAGGAGGATTCTCGGGTCGTACCTCTCGGATCGGTTCATCACGTATCCGCTTCGGGAGGGTTGGGGTCGCCGCGAAATGTCTTGCGGTGTTCCACAGGGCTCAGTCTTGGGCCCGCTCCTGTGGAACATCGGCTACGATTGGGTCCTGCGCGGCGCCAACCTCTGGGGTGTCCAACTCACCTGCTATGCAGACGACACCCTAGTGACGGCCCGAGGGAAGACGTACAGAGAGGCCGCCATTCGCGGAACTGCGGGTGTGGCGCACGTGGTGCGCCGTATAAGGTCGTTGGGTCTAGAAGTGGCCCTGAACAAATCCGAGGCCTTGTGGTTCCATGGGCCTCGGAATCGTCCGCCGGTAGGGGAATCCGCCATCGTTGTGGGTGGCGAGAGGATTGCCGTCGAGTCCACGTTAAAATACTTGGGACTAACACTCGACGGCCGTTGGACGTTTCGCGCTCACTTCGAGCGTCTGGGGCCCCGGTTGATGGTTGCGGCAGCTGCACTCAGCAGACTCCTGCCGAACCTTGGGGGCCCTGGGAGCACGTGCAGGCAGCTCTACATGGGGGTCGTACGGTCTATGGCCATGTACGGCTCCCCAGTGTGGGCTGACGCCCTGAAGGGGTCGAATGCGGCGCTTCTTCATGCGCCGCAACGGCTCATGGCTGTCAGGGCGTCAAGGGGATACCGGACGGTATCCCGAGAGGCTGCCTGCCTAATGGCGGGTTCAAAGCCGTGGGAGTTAGACGCGCAAGTTCTCGCGTCGACCTTCCACTGGCGTGAAGAACGGCGGACACAGGGCCACTGGCCCACGGATCGGGAGACTGCGGCCTACAAACGGGAGGTCGAGTCAGCTGCCCTGGAGGCATGGGCACTCCGGCTGGGTCAGCCGAGTGCGGGGCACAGGACGGTGGAGGCGATCCTCCCCGTCTTTACGCAGTGGTTGCAGCGAGAGCACGGATCTCTGAGCTTTCGGCTTACACAGGTCCTTTCCGGGCATGGTTGCTTTGGGAAGTACCTGTGGCGGCTGGGCAAAGAGCAGGCTGCTCGTTGCCACCACTGCCTAAATTGCCCCGAAGAGACGGCGCAGCATACATTGGAAGTGTGCCCAGCGTGGGATGAAGAGAGGGCAGCACTCCGGGCGGTCATCGGCCCGGATCTCTCTCTGCCAGCCGTAGTCGCGGCTATGGTGGAGAGACCCGATGCGTGGGCTGCGGTGGCCTCCTTTTGCGAACAAGTCATCAATGCAAAGGAGGCCGCCGAACGAGAAAGGGAGCTGGCGGACCCAACTAGAAGGGGACGTCGTCGCCGCGGTGTCAGGAACCACTGACGCCGCGGCCATTGGTAGGGTCTTCTAAGACCACGGAGCCCCCATATGGCGTGCGACGCTGAAAGTGGGGCTCCACGGCAGGAGGCGCGCAAAGGGGGGCCATTTGCGCGCTAGCCACCCTGCCAAGAAGGACGGACGCTCAAGTGGTTCTGAGCGTCCGTTACTATGTGCGGGTAATAGGGGGGTTCTGCTCCCCCCTTTGTAGGAATGCCGTGAGGCAAAGGTGCGAGGGGTCCGTGGTAAATTACCTTCGGTAACAGAGGCCAGGGACCCCGACCATTGTGCACCGAGAAGGACCACCGTGGGGTTTTAGTCAGTAAGAGTCTGACATATCCCCGTCGCTTCCCCCAGCGGCGGGGAATCCCTGAGGATTTCCCCACGTAAAAAAAAAAAAAAAAAAGGTTAGGTTAGGTTAGGTTAGGTTAGGTTCCCCCACATGGTACAGCCTTGTCGTGGCGTGGGGGCTCAGTAGCCTCGGGCAATCCAGCCCGGGGTGAAGCCAATGTACCGGGAGTCCGCTTCTCTCCTCTGCTTCCAGAGCGAGCAGTAAGCGGACGGGAAGTCGTGGCACATTCTGATGTGCACGGCTTAGCCCCAGCGTTTGTCCACATTGGGCGGCTGGGGCGGGTGTTAGAACCTGGCGTCTGTGTCGCATCGGTCGGCCAGGTTCTGTCTTTGTGGGGCGGCAGTGTCTTCATGATACTGCCGGCCAAACCGTAAGCCTACTTCGGTGGGAACGGGGGCTCAGGCCACTGAGGTCTGGGCTGCGAGGAAGAAAACCTCTATAATAAATCACCCTAATCCCAAGGTCAGCGTGCCGAGGGGATGAATGTCTGGAGGGAGTCCAGTGCCAAGCGCAGGGGATAGGGGGGTTAAGCTCGATGGTAGGCCGAGGGTAAAGCCTACCAAAAACAACATGGATAAATCGGCTAGTTTAAAGAGATCTACCCAGGTGGGTCCCCGAAAGGGGGAATCCCACCCTTCCGCACCCGCGGGAGGCGCCCCCACGTATTCTGGGGGGGGCAAAAACTGCCACACAAACGGACAAAATGCTTTCATTACGGACTTTGATATTAGCGACACGACTGTGGAGGTGATGAGCGATAGCTCATACACCTCTACGGTGCAAGATGTTATCTTTGGCGTCGGGTCACCTACGGGTTCCCAACGCAAAAGAACATTTGGAGGATCTGAGTCAGTTTCATCCGACTCGGACATTGAAAAAGAAAGAGGGAAGACGAAAACCTCAACTAAAGCTCCTGCTAAGAGAGGGCGGGGCAGGCCACCCACAACCGGCCAATACGTAGGTATCGGCAAAGCTCGGGAACTGGCTGCTGCAGCGAAACGGGAAGACTTCATGCGGCAGGAGGCTGATGAGCTTACGATAAGAATGGAGCGTTATAACTCGCTCCAAGAGAAGAAGCGAGCGCAAGCTCTGGAAAATCCTATTCCTGCATCCGAGAAGAGTGCAAGTGATATAATGACTACTGTGCAGAAGGATATCGATGCCATCCTTAATGTAGCCAATAAATCAAAATCCTTAAAAGGCACATTTGTGAAGGTTTTGCGAAATGCGGCTTCATCTATCAAGGATTCTTCGGAGGCCATGTTGGAGAGGTCATCGTCGGATGAAACCGTCAGACTTCAGCAGGAAAATGCTCGCCTTAAGAATGAGCTTCTCTCAATGAAGGCGAACAACGAGAGCATGCAACAAGAGCAAGCAGCTCTCAGGAAGGAGCTACAGGATCTGCAGGTGGAAGTTAGAAGTGGTGGCTCAAATGCAGAGATAGGCGAGAATCTAGCTAGAACAATCATGGTCCAGGTCGGGACCATGATGAATGCTAGGCTAGAGGCCCTAGAGGAACGCCTTCTGCCAGAGAAACGCCTGAGGCCCCCTCTAGCAGCAGACAGAGCAGCCGGGATGAAAGTAGCATCCATTAATTCCCAGGCTCAAACTGTTTCGGCTCCAAAAGAAACAAAGCAGGCTAAGGGCAAAGGAAGGGGGAAAAAGAGCACTTTACCCCTTCCAAAATCACAGCCTATATCGGCGGTTCAAACGTCCAAGCAGACTGACCCTCATGTTTCTCGGACCCAACCTATGCCCAGCACGTCAAAAACTCCCGCTGGGGAGACGTGGGCTACGGTTGTTCGTCGGGGGAAATCTAAACAGAAGGCAGGTGGTTCTGAGAAACCTCAAAACCAAGGGACGGCAAAGACCAAACAGCCGGCAAAACAGATGGCAAAAAAGTTAAAGGCTCCTCGCTCAGCTGCCGTAATTTTAACCCTCAATGAGGATGCTATTGAGAAAGGAGCGTCTTACTCCAAAATATTAAAGGAGGCCAGGAGTAAAATTAATACTTCTGTTTTGGGTGTCGGGCCAGTAAGAATCCGTACGGCTCTGACGGGGGCTAGAAAGTTTGAAGTTTCTGGGGAGAAATCCGCAGAAAAAGCTGATATTCTTGCCGGAAAGCTCCAAGAAATCTTTGCCCTGGAGCCGGTTAAAGTGTCTAGGCCAATGAAAATGGAAGACATCCGTTTAGTTGGTCTAGACGAATCGGTAACGACCGATGAGGTAATAGGTGTCGTTGCCGAAAAAGGTAAATGTGATCCGGTAAACATAAAAGTAGGCCGAATCACCGAGGGACCTCGGGGCAGTTCATCTGTCCATGTACGATGTCCATTGCTATCTGCAAAACTGCTTTTGCAAACAGGACAAGTTCCTTTGGGATGGGGTCTCGGTCGGGTGCAGCACTTACAAAAAAGAGTGCTGCGATGCTTTAAATGCTTGGAAGCAGGCCATGTCCGTGCGCAGTGTGAGTCCACAATAGACCGCAGTGACATGTGCTACCGCTGCGGTCTGTCGGGTCACAAAGCAGTAGACTGCGTCGGGAAACCTTGCTGTCCTGTATGCAAGGCTGGAAATAAGAGGTTTGACCATACAGTAGGCGCCAAAACCTGTGTGGCCAACAATGAAAAGAAGAGGGGCAGAAAATCTGTGCCAGCTAAGGATGTTCCAAATATTGCGGAACATCCAGTTTGCGGTCGTGAGGAGGAACCAATGGCTGTGAATTAATGGCCATCCGGTTTCTCCAAAGTAACTTGAACCACTGTGCCTGCGCTCAGGATCTCTTCCTGCAGAGCATGGCGGAGTGGTCCATTAGGGTTGGCATCGTCTCGGAGCCGTACTTCGTTCCGTCGGGGGATAAGTGGGTGTCGGACTTGGACAATTTGGCGGCCATCTGCATTTCGGGTGTTGCTGGCTTGTCCTTCAGCGATGTGACTCGGGGTCACGGATTTGTTGCGGCTTCGGTGGGCGAGGAGGTCATAATGTCGATGTACTTCTCCCCGAACCGTCCGCTTGCTGACCTCGAGGTCCTGCTAGGTGAGATGGAGACAGTAGCTCTCCGTAGTCGCCCTCGTCGGGTGCTAATCGCCGGGGATTTTAATGCGAAGTCAGTCGCCTGGGGATCCCCGGCAGCTGATACGAACGCATTCGGCGACGCTGTTGTAGAATGGGCGACAGCGCTAGGTCTGTCCATCGCCAATAAGGGAACGACACCCACGTGTGTGCGTCGCAACGGGAGTTCAATCGTCGATTTGACTTTTGCTACTCCCGACCTCTGGGCCCTGATTAAGGGCTGGAGGGTAATCACGGATGTGGAGACACACTCGGATCATCGTTATATCCGTTTCGATGTCTCCACGGCCCGTCAGGCCGCCGCGTCACGCGGCCCGTCGACAAATGGGGGACCAAGATGGGCCCTCAGTAAACTGGACAAAGAGCTCATGACCGAAGCTGCAATAGTCCAGTCATGGGCTGGAAGTCCAGGACGGGTTGCCGATTTGAGCGAGGAGGTGACGTGGTTTCGTGATGCCCTCACAGAGATCTGCGACGCATCGATGCCCCGTGCGGGCCCTGCGGCTCCGAGACGAAGTGTGTACTGGTGGAACGCTGACATCGCGCAGTTGCGCGTAGCGTGCATCGCGGCGAAGCGCCGGTACACCCGGCATAGAAGAAGGGCTCACCGGGATCAGGCCGAGGAGGACCGTCTCTACGACCGGCTTCGCGAGGCAAAGCGTGCCCTAAAAGACGCAGTATTTTGGGCTAAAATTGCCTCTAGGAAGGAAATGCTGGAGTCACTTAACGACGATCCATGGGGGCGCCCATACAGGCTGGCGAGACAAAGACTTCGTCCCTGGGCGCCCCCCTTGACAAGTAGTCTCCAGCCAACGGTCGTGGAAAACGTGGTCGCGGCCCTGTTCCCGGTGAGAGCGGAACATCCCGCCCCAGTTATGGGTGGATATTTAGCTGCTGCGGAGGCCGACGAGGTAGTGCCGGAGGTCACCGAGCCAGAGTTGGCGGTGGCAGTAAAGCGCCTCCAGGCAAAAAAGACTGCTCCGGGGTTAGACGGTATCCCGGGCCAGGCCTGGGTGGTGGCGCTGAAGCCCTTCCTTTCTGAAAGGCTATGTAACCTGTTCTCCCTGTGCCTGGAAAGAAGAGTGTTTCCTGAGCCTTGGAGAACGGGTAAATTGGTGTTACTACGCAAGGAGGGGCGCCCCGCCGACTCAATTGAGCCATCGGCGTTCCGGCCTATCGTTCTGCTCGATGAGGTGGGGAAACTTTTGGAGCGGATAGTGTCTTACCGCATCGTCGGGCATTTGGAGGAGACTGGTCCGAACTTATCGGACCAGCAATTCGGCTTCCGCGGCTGCCGCTCAGCGATTGATGCGGTGCAATGCGTCCGCGATATAGCGGACGCGGCGGTCTCTCAGGGCGAGGTGGTGCTGGCAACCTCTTTGGACATTAAGAATGCCTTCAACACCTTGCCCTATTCGTGTATAAGGGAGGCACTCATATATCATCAGGTGCCTCCCTACCTGAGGGAAGTTCTCGAGTCGTACCTCTCGAACCGGCAAATTACATATCCGGGTCGGGAGGGGTGGTGCCGTCGCGAAGTTACTTGCGGTGTTCCGCAGGGGTCGGTACTGGGCCCGCTTCTGTGGAACATCGGGTACGATTGGGTCCTGCGCGGCGCCACGCTCTGGGGTGTTAAAGTTGTCTGTTACGCCGATGACACCCTAGTTACGGCTCGGGGGAAAACGTTTCGAGAGGCCGCCATCCGGGCCACGGCTGGCGTGGCCCAAGTGGTGCACCGCATCAAGCTGTTGGGCTTAGAAGTGGCCCTAAATAAATCCGAGGCCATGTGGTTCCACGGGCCTCGGAACCGCCCGCCGGTGGACTCCGCCATTGTAGTGGGTGGGGTTAGGATTGCCGTCGAGACAACACTTCATTATTTGGGTCTCATTCTCGACGGCCGTTGGACCTTTCGCGCCCACTTCGAGCGCCTGGGGCCAAGATTGATAGTAGCAGCAGCGGCACTATGCAAGTTGTTGCCAAACCTGGGGGGCCCCAGGTCAGGATGCAGGCAGCTTTACATGGGAGTCGTGCGGTCGATGGCCATGTACGGCTCCCCAATCTGGGCGGACACCCTGGATGGGCCAAACGCGGCGCTTCTACATGCGCCGCAAAGGCTCATGGCGACCAGGGTGTCGAGAGGCTATCGAACAGTCTCTCGTGAGGCTGCCTGCTTAATGGCGGGGTCTATGCCGTGGGACCTAGACGCGAAAGTCCTCGCGTCGACGTTCCACTGGCGGAAGGAACGGCGGGCTCAGGGTCACTGGCCCACGCAGAGGGAGACGACTGCCTACCGCTTGGAGGTAGAGACGGCTGCCCGCGAGGCTTGGGCGCTAAGGCTTGCTGTGCCTAGCGCCGGGCATAGGACGGTGGAGGCTATTCTCCCCGTCTTCGAGCGGTGGTTGCAGCGGGGACACGGAACTCTCAGCTTCCGGCTTACGCAGATACTGACAGGGCATGGCTGTTTTGGTAGGTATCTGTGGAGGCTGGGCAGGGAGCAGTCTGCCCGTTGCCATCACTGCGCGGTGTGTCCGGAGGACACGGCTCAGCACACCTTGGAGGTGTGCCCGGCTTGGTCTCGCGAGAGGGCGATTCTCCAGGCGGAGATCGGCCCCGATTTGTCGTTAGGGGCCGTTGTGGCGGCCATGGTCGATAACACTTCTGCGTGGGCTGCGGTGGCCTCCTTCTGCGAGACAGTCATGCTTGCAAAGGAGGCCGCCGAAAGAGAGAGGGAGGTTGCGGACCCGGGTCGTAGAAGGGTCCGCCGCCGCGGTACGCGACGCTAGTACCGCGGCCCAAGGGGGTCCTAAGGGACCATAAAACCCTACTAGTGTGGTCACGAATCCGCCTAGTGGGGTTTCAGAGGCAGGGGGTGCTCAGAGTGAGGGTTCTGGGTGCCCATCAACACCTGTCTCGAGAAGGTCGGGGACTCAGGGTGGCCTGTGTCTCTGAACCGGAAGAGGGCATAAAGGAGGGGCTTTGACTTACCCCTCCCAAGAAGTACGCCGAAAGGCGTGGTGCGCGGGACCAACGGTAGACTTCCTGGGGTGCTTCCCGTTGGTCCCGCCCAAATGCACCTGAGATGGCCACCCGTGGGGTTTTAGTCAGTAGAAGTCTGACATATCCCCGTCGCACCCTCATGCGGCGGGGAATCCATGAGGATTTCCCCACGTAAAAAAAAAAAAAAAAAAAAAAAAAAAAAAAAGGTTAGGTTAGGTTAGGTTAGGTTAGGTTAGGTTAGGTTAGGTTAGGTTAGGTTAGGTTCCCCCCCCCCCCCCCACATGGTACAGCCTTGTCGTGGCGTGGGGGCTCAGTAGCCTCGGGCAATCCAGCCCGGGGTGAAGCCAATGTACCGAGTAGGCGTCGTTGTTAAGTTAGAACCTGGCGTTTGTGTCGTATCGGTCGGCCAGGTTCTGTCTTGCGTTCGGTCCCAGCGACTGTCCACATTGGGCGGCTGGTGATGGAGGGGCGGCAGTGTCTTCATGATACTGCCGGCCAACCCGTAAGCCCACTTCGGTGGGAACGGGGGCTCAGGCCACTGAGGTTTGGGCTGCGAGGAAGAAAACCTCTATAAAAAATTACCCTAATCCCAAGGTCAGCGTGCCGAGGGGATGAGTGTCTGGAGGGGGTCCAGTGCCTAGCGCAGGGGTAGGGGGGGTTAAGCTCGATGGTAGGCCGAGGGTAAAATTGCCTACCAAAACATGAATGATGAGTGAAAATAGAAAGTTATTACCCCAGGAGGGTACCGTCGGCTCAGTCGGCGGAGAATCCCTCCCTGCATCTTTTGATGTAGGCCGTCCCTTGTATTCTGGGGGGGACAACACCCATCTTATGCCAAACAACAACGACTTATGCGAACGATTATCGGACTCCGATCTTACTGACGGAAATATGAGTGTGAGCTCATATTCGACTGTGGATGGTGAACACAGGCTGTGGGACCTACACAGAAAACGGCGTGCTGGCAGTGGCTTAAGTGCCTCAGATTCAGATGACAGTGCAGTTTCCTCGAATTCCAAAACAACTGCGAAAAGAGGGCGTGGTAGGCCACCAACAACAGGCCAGTACATTGGCGTCGGCAGAGCTCGGGAAGAACTCGCAAAGGCAAAAAGAGACAGTTTCTTACTGAGAAACTCAGAAGAGCTGTCTCAGAGAATGGAACGGAATAACCCTGTCCAAGAGAAGAAGAGACTGCAAAGGCCACAAATTACAGAGGCACCAATACCAGCTTCTGAAAAGACCGCAGCTGACATACTTGCTTCTGTGCAAGAAGGAATAGCTCAAATTATGGATGTTGCCCACAATTCTAAGTCGTTGAAGGGCACCTTCATTAAAAAGCTCAAAGACGCAACGTCAACGATTAAAGAGTCCACAGAAGCTCTGTTAGAACGGTCTTCGACTGATGAAACGAGGAGGCTACAAGATGACAATGTTCGACTAAAAAATGAGTTGAAAGTCTTGAAATCATCAAACGAAGGTCTCCGGTCGGAGCAGGAAGCACTCCGAAAGGAACTAGAAGCCTTTAGGGTAGAAATTCGGGGATGCAACCTAAATTCTGAGGCTACTGACAGCCTAGCTCAAAAAATCATGGTCCAAGTAGGGACCATGGTCAACGCTCGGCTGGAAGCTCTGGAGGGCCGATTGCTTCCCGAAAAACGCTTACGGCCACCTCTAGCGGCGGACAAGAGAGCCCAGCTGCTTACCGACCCTGCACAGTCTACAAAGTCTTCAACGACCGAAAAAAGGCTGCAGGGTAAGGGAAAGGGTAAAGGTAAGGGGGAAAGCACTGTACGACCTGCTAGTTTACCCTTACCTGCTCAAAAACCGGTGTCAAGACCAGCTGTTGTGGTGCGAGAATCGATGTCGCAACAACCGAGCACATCTTCAGCAACCACAGAGGAGTCGTGGGCTACAGTTGCCCGACGCAAAACTAAAAAAGGGCAGAAAAACACGCCTGCAGCCCCAGCTACTGGTAAACAAATGGCAAAAAAAGCTGCAAAACCAAAGGTGCGGAAACTCCGAACGCCTCGATCTGCGGCAGTGGTCGTAAGACTCGATGCGGAGGCGGAAAAGAACGGAGCTAACTATGGCGATATCCTATCCCAGGCCAGGAAGCAAATTGACATGAGTGGTCTGGGAATCGGGCCTTTGCGGATACGAACCGCTATCACCGGGGCCCGAAAATACGAGATATCGGGAGAACAATCTTCCGAAAAAGCCGATGCCTTCGCAAATAGGCTAAGAGAAGTCCTTCCACCTGACCTGGTAACTGTGTTCAGACCAATGAAGCTTGAAGACCTCCGTCTATTTGGTCTGGACGACTCAGTTTCTAGCAGCGAGGTGGCCGAAGCCGTAGCTAGCGCCGGCGGCTGTTCAAAGGCTGATGTAAAGGTTGGGCGGATAACCGAAGGACAACGTGGGCTATCAACAGTCCACGTCAGGTGTCCGCTGGTTGCGGCAAAGAATATGCTCCAGGTGGGGCATATTCAGATTGGATGGGGAGAAGTGCGCGTGCAGTTGTTGCCACGAAAAGAGCTACGCTGTTACAAGTGCCTCCAAGTAGGCCACGTACGCGCAAAATGTGATTCGCAAATCGACCGTAGCGATCTCTGCTATCGCTGCGGTTTGCCCGGCCACATAGCGGACAAATGCAATGCAAAGGCATGCTGTCCCATCTGCACGGCTGATGGAAGGCCTGCAGGCCACAAAATTGGAGCCAAAACCTGTGCCGCAAACAAAACTAAGCGGGCAGGTCATAAGAAGGCTGGCATAGGGCATTCAAGCTCTACTCAGGCTAATACAAAGCCAAGAGCTGAGGAGGAACCCATGACCATCGGATAATAATGGCCATGCGATTCCTCCAGGTGAATCTCAACCACTGCGCCACTGCCCAGGATTTGTTCTTCCAAAGCATGGCGGAGTGGTTGATACAAATAGGAGTGGTCTCGGAGCCATACTTTGTCCCTTCAGGGGTAAACTGGGTGTCGGACCTGGATGGCGTGGCGGCGATAACCGTCAGCCAGTCATCAGGACTGCTGCTGGAAGAGGTGGTTAGAGGCAGGGGTTTCGTCTCAGCTCGTGTCGGGGAAATAGTGATTTTTTCAATATACTTTTCCCCAAATGAAACCCTTGCCAACTATGAAGTGTTCATGCAGGAGGTAGAAGCAGCAGTCCTGCAACGCTCTCCTCGTCAAGTCCTGGTCGCCGGAGATTTCAATGCCAAGTCTGTGGCTTGGGGATCTCCGGCCACTGATCGTTTTGGCGAGGTCGTGCTAGAGTGGGCTACAGCCACGGGTGTGGCCATTGTAAATAGGGGTTCGACACCCACATGCGTTCGGCATAACGGGAGTTCGATTGTCGATCTGACTTTCGCAACTCCCGGTCTCTGGGCCCTGATCAAGGGCTGGAGAGTCATCACAGACGTGGAGTCGTTTTCGGATCATCATTACATCCGTTACGACCTCTCCACGTCCCGTGCAGCCACCTTACCAGGCGGTCAGTCGACGAATGGGGGGCCCAGATGGGCCCTCAGCAGGCTGGACAAAGAAACTATGGTCGAGGCAGCTATTGTTCAGTCCTGGGTGGCACCGTCTGGTACAGCAATTGACATCCGTGCTGAGGTGGACTGGTTTCGTGAGGCTCTCACAGAGATTTGCGATGCGTCTATGCCCCGAGTGGGGCCTATGGCTCCGAGACGCCAAGTGCACTGGTGGTCTGCCGAAATTGCTCGCTTACGAGAGGCGAGCATCGTGGCACGCCGCCGGTGCAAAAGACAGAGGAGGATAAGACCCCGGGACGAGGCCGAGGAACTCCGCCGCGTGGAGGTCTTTCGCGAGGCGAAAAAGGCCCTGAAAATTGCTATCATCAGGGCCAAAGAAGAGTCAAGGAAAGAACTCCGGGAGGCTCTTAATAGGGATCCATGGGGGCGCCCTTACAGAGTGGCGATGCAAAGACTTCGCCCCTGGGCTCCCCCGCTCACGACGAGCCTCCAGCCCCACGTGGTGGAGAATGTCGTCTCGGCATTGTTCCCGGATAGGGGGGCGCATCAGCCCCCCGTGATGATATGTGAGCGGCAACGTCCGGTGGACGACCGGCTGGTTCCCGAGGTGACGGAGCCGGAGTTGGCGGTGGCTATCGAGCGCCTGAAGAAAAAGAAGACAGCCCCGGGTCTAGATGGAATCCCGGGGCAGGCGTGGGTCGTGGCGCTCAAGCCCTTCCTTGAAGTGAGGTTCAGGAGCCTGTTTTCTGCGTGCCTGGAAGAAGGAGTATTTCCGGAGCCGTGGAAAACGGGCAAACTCGTTTTGTTACGAAAGGAGGGGCGCCCCGCCGACTCCATTGAGCCTTCGGCATTTCGGCCAATCGTCTTGCTTGATGAGGCGGGCAAGCTCTTGGAGCGGGTGGTTTCGGCCCGCATCGTCAATCACCTCGAGGAAATTGGTCCGAACCTCTCGGACCACCAGTACGGTTTCCGGCGTTGTCGTTCCACCGTTCATGCGGTTCTGCGGGTCCGCTCTATAGCGGACGAGGCGGTCTCCCAGGGCGAGGTGGTGTTGGCGGTCTCGATCGACATAAAAAACGCCTTTAACACCATGCCCTGGTCTTGCATTGAGGAGGCACTGAAGTACCATGACGTGCCTCCCTACATCAGGAGGATTCTCGGGTCGTACCTCTCGGACCGGTACATTACGTATCCGCTTCGGGAGGGTTGGGGTCGCCGCGAAATGTCTTGCGGTGTTCCACAGGGCTCAGTCTTGGGCCCGCTTCTGTGGAACATCGGCTACGATTGGGTCTTACGCGGCGCCAACCTCTGGGGTGTCCAACTCACCTGCTATGCAGACGACACCCTAGTGACGGCTCGAGGCAAGACCTACAGAGAGGCCGCCATCCGCGGGACTGCGGGAGTGGCGCACGTGGTGCGCCGAATAAGGTCGTTGGGTCTGGAAGTGGCCCTGAATAAGTCCGAGGCCATGTGGTTCCATGGTCCTCGGAACGGTCCGCCGGTTGGGGAATCCGCCATCGTCGTGGGTGGCGAGAGGATTGCCGTCGAGTCAAGTTTGAAATACCTTGGATTAGTACTCGACGGCCGTTGGACGTTCCGCGCTCACTTCGAGCGTTTGGGGCCCCGGTTGATGGTTGCGGCAGCTGCACTCTGCAGACTCCTGCCGAACCTTGGGGGCCCTAGGGACGGGTGCAGGCAGCTCTATATGGGAGTCGTACGGTCCATGGCTATGTACGGCTCCCCAGTGTGGGCTGACGCCCTGAAAGGGTCAAACGCGGCGCTTCTTCATGCGCCGCAACGACTCATGGCTGTCAGGGCGTCAAGGGGATACCGCACGGTATCCCGAGAGGCTGCCTGCCTAATGGCGGGTTCAAAGCCGTGGGAGTTAGACGCGCAAGTTCTCGCGTCGACCTTCCACTGGCGTGAAGAACGGCGGACACAGGGCCACTGGCCCACGGATCGGGAGACTGCGGCCTACAAACGGGAGGTCGAGTCAGCTGCCCTAGAGGCCTGGGCACTGCGGCTGGGTCAGCCGAGTGCGGGGCACAGGACGGTGGAGGCGATCCTCCCCGTCTTTACGCAGTGGTTGCAGCGAGAGCACGGATCTCTGAGCTTTCGGCTGACACAGGTCCTTTCCGGGCATGGTTGCTTCGGGAAATACCTGTGGCGGCTGGGCAAGGAGCAGGCTGCTCGTTGCCACCACTGTCTAAATTGCCCCGAGGAGACGGCACAACACACATTAGAAGTGTGCCCAGCGTGGGATGAAGAGAGGGCAGCACTCCGGGCGGTCATCGGCCCGGATCTCTCTCTGCCGGCCGTGGTCGCGGCTATGGTGGAGAGACCCGATGCGTGGGCGGCGGCGGCCTCCTTTTGCGAACGAGTCATGCTTGCAAAGGAGGCCGCCGAACGAGAGAGGGAGTTGGCGGACCCCACCAGAAGGGGCCGTCGTCGCCGCGGTGCCAGGAACCCTTGATGCACCGCGGCCTTTGGTAGGGTCTTCTTAGACCACGGAGCCCCCATATGGCGTGCGTCGCCGAAAGTGGGGCTCCACGGGCAGGAGGCGCGCAGAGTGGGGTTATCTGCGCGCTACTCAACCCTGCCCGAGAAGGGCGGACGCTCAGGTGGCCCTGAGCGTCCGCTGCTTGGTGATGGCAAAAAGGGGGGTACCAAAAACCCCCCTATTGAGGTACGCCACAAGGCGTTAGGTGCTGGGGGTCCGAGGAATATTGCCTCTGGTTAAAGTCTTCAAGGACCCCCAAACTGTATGCACCAAGAAGGGCCACCGTGGGGTTTTAGTCAGTAGAAGTCTGACATATCCCCGTCGCACCCCCATGCGGCGGGGAATCCATGAGGATTTCCCCACGAAAAAAAAAAAAAAAAAAAAAAAAAAAAAAAAAAAAAAGGTTCCCCCCCCCCACACGGTACAGCCTTGTCGTGGCGTGGGGGCTCAGTAGCCTCGGGCAATCCAGTCCGGGGTGAAGCTAATGTACCAAAAGTCCGCTTCTCTCCTCTGCTTCCAGAGCGAGCAGTAAGCGGACGGGAAGTCGTGGCACATTCTGATGTGCACGGCTTAGCCCCAGCGTTTGTCCACATTGGGCGGCTGGGGCGGGTGTTAGAACCTGGCGTCTGTGTCGCATCGGTCGGCCAGGTTCTGTCTTTGTGGGGCGGCAGTGTCTTTATGATACTGCCGGCCAAACCGTAAGCCTACTTCGGTGGGAACGGGGGCTCAGGCCACTGAGGTCTTGGCTGCGAGGAAGAAAACCTCTATAAAAAATTACCCTAATCCCAAGGTCAGCGTGCCGAGGGGATGAATGTCTGGAGGGAGTCCAGTGCCAAGCGCAGCTCGATGGTAGGCCGAGGGTAAAGCCTACCAAACCCCATAATGAAAAAGGCTAGTTTTAATAGAATTACCCAGGTGGGTCCCCGAGAGGGGGAATCCCACCCTTCCACGTCCGTGGAAGGCGCCCCCACGTATTCTGGGGGGGGCAAAAACAGCCAACCCAACGACCAATGCTTTACTCTTACGGACTCAGTTATAAGCGCAACGAATAGTGATGGCTCTCTGCAAACGTCAGCCATCAGAGAATGTAGAATCTCTTTGGGAATCCCAGTTGATTCCCATAGAAATAAATCCGATGATCGGGTAATAAACCCTGACAACGACGAATGTGAATCCATTGATATGGAAAGTGATGGTAACGAGCGCTTTTCATCGATCTTGACAGCAGGTAGCTCCGCCAGTTTACTGGAACTACAAAGGAAGCGCCCAGCTGCAAATGACGAGAGCACTTCTGACTCCGACGTGAGCTTTGCAACTCTCGCCAGCCAAACCTCGTCGAAGAGAGGCCGCGGTAGACCTCCATCTACGGGCCAGTATATAGGAGTAGGAAAGGCCAGAGCGGATGCCGCTGCGGCCAGGAAGAAATTCCTGCGAGATGAGGAATCAGGCAGTCAGCAGGACGCTCCGAATCCTAAAATGGTGAGGGGCACTGCCTGTAGATCCCGGAAACGGTCTTCACCAACTCCCATAGAAGCCAAATCTGCGGCAGAGTTAGCCCAAATAGTTAAGGAGCGTGCTACAAAAGTTATGGAAGTAGCCAAAAAGTCTAGCAACCTTAAAGGCACCTACGTAAGGGACTTAAGGAATGCTGCGGAAGAAATAACTAGATACACAGAAATGCTCCAAGAGTGGTCATCCTCTAAGGAAGTGGTAGCTCTTCGTGAAGAAATCAGTCGGCTGAAAGAGGAGAATAAAAAAGCGACGTCTGATAAGCAAACCTTAGCTTCCGAGTTGGATAATCTACGTCGCGAGCTGGTGGAAGTTAAAGCGGAGGTCATGAGTGTCCGCTCTAACGCCAACACAACTGCCCTTAGCAGTGATGATCTGGCGCGCTCTATCATGGTTCAAGTGGGAACCATGATGAATGCTAGGCTCGAAGCACTCGAAGAAAGGCTTTTGCCACCACAACGTATCCGGCCTCCGCTTGCCTCGGATGCTGTGACAAAGAAGTCATCCCAAACTTCTTCTTTGGCGGTAGGAAACTCAGTCTCTACATCTTTGGGTAGCCAAACCAAGGGCAAAGGGAAGGGGAAAAAGTCGGTTCCTAAATCCGCGCCACTTAAGTCCCTTACTTCACCAAATGATAGGATGGCAGCTTCTGAGAGTGTGACCCGCCCTTGTGAACACCCTCAGCCTGGGCCTTCGTCTGCCCCAGACAAAGAGACCTGGGCTACAGTAGTGAGAGGGAAAAGGAAAGCCAACAAAATAGTTCCAACACAAGCCGGAACTAAAAACCCGAAGGATAAAAAGAAGAAAAAGCCAACCATTCGGGTTCCACGTTTTGCGGCTGTGAGCGTTTCCTTGGTAGAAGGAGCTGAGGCCAAAGGCTTTAATTACTCAGACGTGATGACCAAAGCCAGGCAAATAGTGGATTTGTCAGAAATGGGAATTAATCAAATTCGCTCCCGTAAAGCTATTACTGGGGCTAGGCTGATTGAACTTTCTGGACCCGAGGCTAAGGTGAAAGCTGATGCCCTTGCTGTGAAACTACGGCAAGTTTTGCCGCCAGAAGTTAAGGTTTCTAGGCCAATTAAGGCTGGCGATATGCGCCTTATTGGCCTTGATGATTCTTTATCGCCCCAAGAAATTGCAACTGCTGTAGCAGCTGCAGGAGGATGCTCACCTGGGGACGTCAAGGTTGGTCAAATACGGGATGGACCAAGAGGCCGTGGAACAGCTTGGGTTCGATGTCCAGCCGAAGCTCTGAAAAAGCTAAACCAAGTGGGTGAGGTTCAGATAGGCTGGAGTCTGGCCCGGGTACAGCTGCTACCTCAACGGGAGCTACGGTGCTTCCAGTGCTTGGAGCCCGGACACGTCCGCGCAGCATGCCAATCAAGTTCCGACCATAGTGGGCTATGTTATCGTTGTGGTGGGGCCGGTCATCAGACCAGAGAATGTTCAGGAAGACCTTTTTGTCCCCTTTGCGCGGCTGATAATAAACCAGCAGATCACAGAATAGGGGCTAAGTCGTGCAATAAGACAAAACAAAGGAAGAAAGCTGGCGGCAAATCACAGCCCCAGGCTAAACCAACGCGCTCACTAACACAAACTAGTGAGCCAATGGAGGAGGGGGAGCCCATTGACGTTACTCAATAATGGCAATGCGGTTTCTTCAGGGAAATTTGAACCACTGTGCTTGTGGTCAGGATCTATTCCTCCAGAGCCTTGCACAGTGGTCAATTGACATTGGAATAGTCTCGGAGCCCTATTATGTCCCTAATGGGGCAAACTGGGTGTCGGACCTTGACAAAGTAGCGGCAATATACATCTCGAGGGCTGCTGGTCTTCAGATCAGTGAGGTGACCCAAGGTCACGGTTTCGTCAAAGCTTTGGTGGGTGAAGAAGTAATAGTTTCTGTCTACTTCTCCCCCAATCGCCCACTCGCTGAGTTTGAGGTTCTGCTTGAAGAGCTGGAAGCAGTAGTCCTCCGAAGCCGCCCCCGCCGGGTGCTCGTCGCCGGGGACTTTAATGCCAAGTCTGTTGCTTGGGGATCCCCGGTGGCAGACACAAACTCATTCGGTGATGCCGCTGTTGAATGGGTGACAGCTACTGGTCTAGCTGTTGCAAACAAGGGTTCGACACCCACGTGTGTGCGTCGCAACGGGAGTTCGATTGTCGATCTGACCTTCGCTACTCCCGAACTCTGGGCCCTAATTAAGGGCTGGAGGGTAATCACGGACGTGGAGACGTATTCGGATCATCGCTATATCCGATTCGAAGTCTCCACAGCCCGTCAGGCAGCCTCATCCCGCGGCTCGTCGTCAAATGGGGGACCAAGATGGGCCCTCAAGAAGCTGGACAGGGAGCTTATGACTGAAGCTGCCATTGTTCAGTCGTGGCTGGCTGGTCCAGGACGAGCCGCCAACTTGAGCGATGAGGTGACGTGGTTTCGTGATGCCCTCACAGAGATCTGCGACGCATCAATGCCCCGAGCGGGCCCTACGGTTCCGAGACGGCAGGTGTACTGGTGGAACGCTGAGGTCGCGCAGTTGCGCGTAGCGTGCATTGCTGCGAAGCGCCAGTACACCCGCCATAGAAGAAGAAGGCACCGGAACGAGGCTGAAGAAAAGCGCCTCTATGACGTTTTTAGAGAGGCAAAATGGGCCCTAAAAGATTCAGTATTTAGGGCCAAAATTGCCTCAAAGCAGGAATTGCTGGAGACACTCAATGACGATCCTTGGGGGCGCCCGTATAGGATGGCCCGACAAAGACTTCGCCCCTGGGCGCCCCCCTTGACTAGTAGTCTCCAGCCAGAGGTCGTGGAAAACGTAGTCTCAGCCTTGTTTCCGGTCAGAGAAGAATTTGCTGCACCTGTGATGGGCGGGTACATTGCAGCTGCGGAAGTCGAAGAGGTGGTGCCGGAGGTCACTGAGCCAGAGTTGGCCGTGGCTGTTAAGCGCCTCCAGGCGAAGAAAACGGCCCCGGGCTTAGATGGAATCCCGGGGCAGGCCTGGGTGGTGGCGCTGAAGCCCTTCCTTGCTGATAGGTTGTGTAACCTGTTCTCCATGTGCCTGGAAAGAGGAGTGTTTCCTGAGCCTTGGAGAACAGGTAAATTGGTGTTGTTGCGCAAGGATGGGCGCCCCGCCGACTCACTCGAGCCCTCGGCGTTCCGGCCCATCGTTTTGCTCGACGAGGTGGGAAAGCTCTTAGAGCGGATAGTGTCCTCCCGCATCGTCGGGCATCTGGAAGAAATTGGTCCGAACTTATCGGACCAGCAATTCGGCTTCCGCGGCTGCCGCTCAGCAGTCGATGCGGTGCAATGCGTCCGCAATATAGCGGACGCAGCGGTCTCTCGGGGCGAGGTGGTGCTGGCAACTTCTTTAGATATAAAGAATGCCTTCAACACCTTGCCCTATTCGTGTATCAGGGAGGCACTTATTTACCATCAAGTGCCTCCTTACCTAAGGGAAATACTCGAGTCGTACCTCTCGAACCGGCAAATTACATATCCGGTCCGGGAGGGGTGGTGCCGTCGCGAAGTTACGTGCGGTGTTCCGCAGGGGTCTGTTTTAGGCCCGCTCCTGTGGAACATCGGGTACGATTGGGTCCTGCGCGGCGCCAATCTCTGGGGTGTTGAAGTTGTCTGTTACGCCGATGACACCCTAGTTACGGCTCGGGGGAAGACGTTTAGGGAGGCCGCCATACGGGCTACGGCTGGCGTAGCCCAAGTGGTGCACCGCATAAAGCTGCTGGGCTTAGAAGTGGCCCTTAACAAATCCGAGGCCATGTGGTTTCATGGGCCTCGGAACCGCCCGCCGGTGGACTCCGCCATAGTAGTGGGCGGGGTGAGGATTGCCGTCGAGACGACTCTACATTATCTTGGACTTATTCTCGACGGCCGATGGACCTTCCGCGCCCACTTTGAGCGCCTGGGGCCGAGATTGATAGTGGCAGCAGCGGCTCTTTGTAAGCTGCTGCCAAACCTGGGGGGCCCCAGGTCAGGTTGCAGGCAGCTATATGCGGGGGTCGTGCGGTCGATGGCCATGTACGGCGCCCCGATATGGGCTGACACCCTGGATGGGCCAAACGCGGCGCTGCTTCACGCGCCGCAAAGGCTCATGGCCACCAGGGTGTCGAGAGGCTACCGCACAGTCTCTCGCGAGGCTGCCTGCCTGATGGCGGGGTCGATGCCGTGGGACCTAGACGCGAAAGTCCTCGCGTCGACGTTCCACTGGCGGAAGGAACGGCGGGCTCAGGGCCACTGGCCCACGCAGACAGAAACGGCTGCCTACCGCTTGGAGGTACAGGCAGCCGCCCTCGAGGCTTGGGCGCTAAGGCTGGCCGTGCCTAGCGCCGGGCATAGGACGGTGGAGGCAATTCTCCCCGTCTTCGAGCGGTGGTTGCAGCGGGGACACGGAGCTCTCAGCTTCCGGCTTACGCAGATACTGACAGGGCATGGCTGCTTCGGTAGGTATCTGTGGGGGCTGGGCAGGGAGCAGTCTGCCCGTTGCCATCACTGCGCGGTGTGTCCGGAGGACACGGCCCAGCATACCTTAGAGGTATGCCCGGCCTGGAGTGGAGAGAGGGCGATTCTCCAAGCGGAGATCGGCCCTGATTTGTCGTTGGGGGCCGTTGTGGCGGCCATGGTCGATCGGTCGTCTGCGTGGGCTGCGGTGGCCTCCTTTTGCGAGACTGTCATGCTTGCGAAGGAGGCCGCCGAGAGAGAGAGGGAGATTGCGGACCCAGCTCGGAGAAGGGTCCGCCGCCGCGGTGTTCGACACTAGCACCGCGGCTCCTGGTGCGTCTATTCGGACGCGAAGCCCCGTTAGTGTAGTCACGAATCTGCCTAGCGGGGTTTCAGAGGCAGGGGGTGCTCAGAGTGAGGGCTTCTGGGTGCCCACTCACACCTGCCTCGAGAAGATCGGAGGCTCAGGGGTGGCCTTGAGTTTCCGAAGAAGAAGAGGGCATAAAGGAGGGGATTAGTCTTACCCCTCCCGAGACGTACGCCAAAAGGCGTGGTGCGCGGGACCGACGGTAGACTTCCTAGGGTGCTTCCCGTTGGTCCTGCACTAAATGCACCTGAGATGGCCACCCGTGGGGTTTTAGTCAGTAGAAGTCTGACATATCCCCGTCGCACCCTCATGCGGCGGGGAATCCATGAGGATTTCCCCACGTAAAAAAAAAAAAAAAAAAAAAAAAAAAAAGGTTAGGTTCCCCCACATGGTACAGCCTTGTCGTGGCGTGGGGGCTCAGTAGCCTCGGGCAATCCAGCCCGGGGTGAAGCCAATGTACCGAGAGTCCGTTCCTCTCCTCTGCTTTCAGAGTGAGCAGTAAGCGGATGGGAAGCCGTGGCACATTCTGATGTGCACGGCTTAGCCCCAGCGTTTGTCCACATTGGGCGGCTGGGGCGGGTGTTAGAACCTGGCGTCTGTGTCGCATCGGTCGGCCAGGTTCTGTCTTTGTGGGGCGGCAGTGTCTTCAAGATACTGCCGGCCAAACCGTAAGCCTACTTCGGTGGGAACGGGGGCTCAGGCCACTGAGGTCTGGGCTGCGAGGAAGAAAATCTCTATAAAAAATTACCCCAATCCCAAGGTCGGCGTGCCGAGGGGATGAATGTCTGGAGGGAGTCCAGTGCCGAGCGCAGCTCGATGGTAGGCCGAGGGTAAAGCCTACCAACAACCTAAAATGGATAAAACGGCAATTTTGAAGAGAATTACCCAGGTGGGTCCCCGAAAGGGGGAATCCCACCCTTCCGCTTCTGCGGGAGGCGCCCCCACGTATTCTGGGGGGGGCAAAAACTGCCTCGCAGGTCCTTCTTCTAAGGGCCTGCGTCAAAACGACCACTGCAATGTTATAACGGATATTGAACTAGCGTATGGAAAAGAAGACCAAGGCAAACGCCTATCAGAGACGGAAAGTGACGACGTTGAGAGACCGTGTTCTCGCATGTCTTTGGAAAGCACCAACTCCTTGTTGGAGCTCCAGAGAAAACGACGAGCTGGAAGCGGCCTGAGTACTTCCGACTCAGACACTAGCGCTGACGCTGCTGCGACTGGCAAAACCAATGCACCAAAAAGAGGCCGTGGTAGACCACCTTCCACGGGTGAGTACATTGGCGTTGGAAGAGCAAGAGCGGAGGCTGCTGCAGCTCGCCAAAAATTCTTGCGGGACGAGCAGAGAACTTCTGAGCAAGAAGATCTATCCCAAAAAATCGATAGATATTTTGCTAGAAAGGAAAGGAGGGAAAATGCCCTCGCTCTTAAAAGGGACTCATCAATTCCCGATGAGAAGAAGACAGCTACCTTGCTGGCCCAAGAAGTCGAAGAGGGAGTGGCTCTTATCATAAACGTCGCCAAAAAATCTGGCAACCTTAAGGGAGATTATGTAAGGGCCCTAAAGAAAACTGCCGAGGACATAAGACAGCACTCTCAACTCTTGAAGGAATGCTCTTCGTCAAGCGAAGTAATCAAACTTCAGGAAGAGTTGGCGCGCCAGAAGGAGGAAAACCAAAGACTCAAAACAGATAAAGAGTCTTTGGCTGCGGAATTGGTTAGCCTTCGCAATGATTTGGCGGAGATCCGAGCTGAAATCACAAATAACCGCCCAACCTCAAGCCCGGTAGTTATAACGGAAGACTTGACGCGCTCTATTATGGTCCAAGTTGGGACCATGATGAACGCTAGATTGGAGGCACTAGAGGAACGCTTGCTACCTGAAAAGCGTATACGTCCTCCGTTAGCTGCTGACAATAAAGTTCAAAGCAGCAGAACTGAAAGGAACAAACAGCCAGCAAATTTACCTCTTCCAGGTCCCCAATTGGTCAAAAACAAGGGAAAAGGTAAAGGCAAGAAGACGGCTGCCAATTCTGGCAACCTGGTTCAACCTAGAACAGGGCCAAACGCTGCTCGCAATGTCGCGTCTCAAATGGCTTTACCCCATCTAGGTTCGTCATCCAGCAAAGAGACAGGAGGACCACCTACAGTTCAAGAAACTGAAACATGGTCCACGGTTGTAAAAAGGGGTAAAAAATCATTACCAGCTACTGCCCCGGCTAATAACCAGGTCAAAATGAAGGGCAAACCAAAACAAGCTGCTCCTAGAATCCGCGTTCCTGGATCAGCGGCCGTGACCATCTCGTTAGAAAATGGTGCAGCGGAAAAAGGATTAAATCTTGGTGAAGTGATGTATGAAGCTCGCCAAAAACTAGATCTGCGTGGCATGGGAATTGGGTCCCTGCGAATGCGAAAAGCGGTTACGGGAGCTAGATTAATAGAGCTTCCAGGGGCAGACTCAGCAGCCAAGGCAGATATATTGGCTGCTAGATTACGAGAAATTCTACCACCCGAGGCGAAGGTAAACAGGCCAGTTAAAGTCGGAGAACTCCGATTGACTAAACTGGATGATACGGTTTCGCCTCAGGAGATCATATCAGCGATCGCGGCGATAGGGAACTGTTCTCCTGAAAATATTAAAATTGGGGAGGTCAGAGATGGACCCAGGGGTCTTGGATCCGTTTGGGTTCGCTGTCCCCTAAACACGCTTAAATTGATGAGCAAAGTGGGAGAAATACAAATAGGCTGGAGCTTAGCCCGAGTCAAGATCTTGCCCCGTCAGGAGTTAAGATGCTTCCAATGCTTGGAGGTAGGCCACGTTAGAGCTACCTGCTCGTCTAACGAAGACCACAGCGATCTTTGCTATCGCTGCGGTAATGGCGGTCACAAGGCGAGGGACTGTGGGGAGAAACCTCATTGCCCTCTGTGCGCCGCTGACAAGAAACCGGCCGATCATCGTGTCGGCGCCAAGTCTTGTAAGCGGCCAAACAAGAAAAATGGCACTGGTTCTGTGAAGCCCAAAGGCAAGCCTGCACGCTCGTTGCCTCAAATCAACGAGCCGATGGAACAGGGGGAGCCCGAAATCATTAGCCAATAATGGCAATGAGATTCCTACAGGCGAATATAAATCACTGTGCCTGCGCTCAGGATCTCTTTCTACAGAGTATGGCGCAGTGGTCAATTAAGGTTGGGTTAGTCTCGGAGCCATACTTTGTCCCTGCAAGGGACAATTGGGTGTCGGACTTAGACGGCGTGGCGGCTATTGTCATCTCGGGAGCTGCTGGCTTGCAGCTCAGGGATGTGACTCGAGGTCACGGATTTGTTGCGGCGTTAGTGGGGGAGGAAGTCACAATCTCCTTATACTTTTCCCCCAACCGTCCGCTTGCTGACCTCGAAGTCTTGCTGAGCGAGGTGGAAGCAGTGGTTCTCCGTAGCCGCCCTCGCCGGGTGCTGATCGCTGGGGATTTTAATGCCAAGTCAGTTGCTTGGGGTTCCCCGGCAACACATGCAAATGCATTCGGCGACGCTGTAGTTGAGTGGGCGACGGCTCTAGGTTTAGCTGTCGTCAACAGAGGATCGACACCCACGTGCGTGCGTCGCAACGGGAGTTCAATCGTCGATCTGACTTTTGCTACTCCCGAACTCTGGGCCCTGATCAAGGGCTGGAGGGTAATCACGGATGTGGAGACATTCTCGGATCATCGTTACATCCGATTCGATGTCTCCACGACCCGTCAGACCGCCCCGTCTCGCGGTCCGTCGTTTAATGGGGGACCAAGATGGGCCCTCGGAAAACTGGACAAGGAGCTCATGACTGAGGCTGCCATTGTTCAGTCATGGCTGACCGGTCCAGGACGGGCTGCCGACCTGAACGACGAGGTGACGTGGTTTCGTGATGCCCTCACAGAGATCTGCGACGCATCGATGCCCCGCGCGGGCCCTATGGCTCCGAGACGGCGGGTGTACTGGTGGAACGCTGAAGTTGCGCAGCTTCGCGTAGCGTGCATCGCGGCAAAGCGCCAGTATACCCGCCACAGAAGAAGTGCGCGTCGGAATGAGGCCGAAGAGAACCGCCTCTACGACCTACTACGAGAGGCAAAACGGGCCCTTAAAGACTCTGTATTTAGGGCCAAAATTGCCTCAAAGAAGGAATTGCTGGAGACGCTCGACAATGATCCATGGGGGCGGCCGTACAGGTTGGCGAGGCAGAGGCTTCGCCCCTGGGCACCCCCCTTAACGAGTAGTCTCCAGCCCAACGTCGTGGAGAGCGTGGTCTCGGTCTTGTTTCCGACAAGAGAGGAACATCCAGCCCCTGTCATGGGCGGGTATGTCGCGGCTGCGGAAGCTGAAGAGGTGGTGCCGGAGGTCACCGAGCCAGAGTTGGCGGTGGCCGTCAAGCGCCTCCAGGCAAAGAAGACGGCTCCGGGCTTGGATGGTATCCCGGGGCAGGCCTGGGTGGTGGCGCTGAAGCCCTTCCTTGCCGAAAGGATGTGTAACCTGTTCTCCTTGTGCCTGGAGAGAAAAGTGTTTCCAGAGCCTTGGAGAACGGGGAAATTGGTGTTGCTGCGCAAGGAGGGGCGCCCCGCCGACTCACTTGAGCCCTCGGCGTTCCGGCCCATCGTTTTGCTCGACGAGGTGGGAAAGCTCTTAGAGCGGATAGTGTCCTCCCGCATCGTCGGGCATTTGGAGGAGACTGGTCCGAACCTATCGGACCAGCAATTCGGCTTCCGCGGCTGCCGCTCAGCGGTCGATGCGGTGCAATGCGTCCGTGATATAGCGGACGAGGCGGTCTCGCAGGGCGAGGTGGTGCTGGCAACCTCTTTGGACATAAAGAATGCCTTCAACACCTTGCCCTATTCGTGCATAAGGGAGGCACTTATCTATCACCAAGTGCCTCCCTATTTGAGGGAAATTCTCGGGTCGTACCTCTCGAACCGGCAAATCACTTATCCGGTTCGGGAGGGGTGGTGTCGTCGCGAAGTTACGTGCGGTGTTCCGCAGGGGTCTGTTTTAGGCCCGCTCCTGTGGAACATCGGGTATGATTGGGTTCTGCGCGGCGCCAACCTCTGGGGTGTCCAGGTGGTGTGTTACGCCGATGACACCCTGGTTACGGCTCGAGGGAAAACGTTTCGCGAGGCCGCCATCCGGGCTACGGCTGGCGTAGCCCAGGTGGTGCACCGCATCAAACTGTTGGGCCTAGAAGTGGCCCTGAATAAATCCGAGGCCATGTGGTTTCATGGGCCTCGGAATCGCCCGCCGGTGGACTCCGCCATAGTAGTGGGCGGGGTGAGGATTGCCGTCGAGACAACGCTACATTATCTGGGTTTAATTCTCGACGGCCGTTGGACCTTCCGCGCCCACTTTGAGCGCCTGGGGCCGAGATTGATAGTGGCAGCAGCGGCTCTTTGTAAGCTGCTGCCAAACCTGGGGGGCCCCAGGTCAGGTTGCAGGCAGCTATATGCGGGGGTCGTGCGGTCGATGGCCATGTACGGCGCCCCGATATGGGCTGACACTCTGGATGGGCCAAACGCGGCGCTGCTTCATGCGCCGCAAAGGCTCATGGCCACCAGGGTGTCGAGAGGCTACCGCACAGTCTCTCGCGAGGCTGCCTGCCTGATGGCGGGGTCGATGCCGTGGGACCTAGACGCGAAAGTCCTCGCGTCGACGTTCCACTGGCGGAAGGAACGGCGGGCTCAGGGCCACTGGCCCACGCAGACAGAAACGGCTGCCTACCGCTTGGAGGTACAGGCAGTCGCCCTCGAGGCTTGGGCGCTAAGGCTGGCCGTGCCTAGCGCCGGGCATAGGACGGTGGAGGCAATTCTCCCCGTCTTCGAGCGGTGGTTGCAGCGGGGACACG
Source organism: Bedellia somnulentella (assembly GCA_963576735.1). NCBI lineage: Eukaryota > Metazoa > Arthropoda > Insecta > Lepidoptera > Bedelliidae > Bedellia > Bedellia somnulentella. Next base: position 53,952 of record CAUYWD010000278.1, on the reverse strand, counting down.
GAGCTCTCAGCTTCCGGCTTACGCAGATACTGACAGGGCATGGCTGCTTCGGTAGGTATCTGTGGAGGCTGGGCAGGGAGCAGTCTGCCCGTTGCCATCACTGCGCGGTGTGTCCGGAGGACACGGCCCAGCATACCTTAGAGGTATGCCCGGCCTGGAGTGGAGAGAGGGCGATTCTCCAAGCGGAGATCGGCCCCGATTTGTCGTTGGGGGCCGTTTTGGCGGCCATGGTCGATCGGTCGTCTGCGTGGGCTGCGGTGGCCTCCTTCTGCGAGACTGTTATGCTTGCGAAGGAGGCCGCCGAGAGAGAGAGGGAGATTGCGGACCCAGCTCGGAGAAGGGTCCGTCGCCGCGGTGTTCGACACTAGCACCGCGGCTCTTGGAGCGTCCATTAGGACGTGAAGCCCCGTTAGTGTAGTCACGAATCTGCCTAGCGGGGTTTCAGAGGCAGGGGGTGCTCAGAGTGAGGGCTTCTGGGTGCCCATCAAAACCTGCCTCGAGAATGGCGGAGGCTCAAGGTGGTGGCTTTGAGTCTCCGAAGAAGAAGAGGGCAAAAAGGAGGGGCTTTATCTTACCCCTCCCGAGATGTGCGCCGTTAGGCGTGGTGCGCGGGACCGATGGTAGTCTTCCTCGGGTGTTCCCCGTTGGTCCCGCACTAAATGCACCTGAGTTGGCCACCCGTGGGGTTTTAGTCAGTAGAAGTCTGACATATCCCCGTCGCACCCTCATGCGGCGGGGAATCCATGAGGATTTCCCCACGTAAAAAAAAAAAAAAAAAAAAGGTTAGGTTAGGTTAGGTTAGGTTAGGTTAGGTTAGGTTAGGTTAGGTTAGGTTAGGTTAGGTTCCCCCACACGGTACAGCCTTGTCGTGGCGTGGGGGCTCAGTAGCCTCGGGCAATCCAGCCCGGGGTGAAGCCAATGTACCGAGTAGGCGTCGTTGTTAAGTTAGAACCTGGCGTTTGTGTCGTATCGGTCGGCCAGGTTCTGTCTTGCGTTCGGTCCCAGCTACCCACATTGGGCGGCTGGTGATGGAGGGGCGGCAGTGTCTTCATGATACTGCCGGCCAACCCGTAAGCCTCCTTCGGTGGGAACGGGGGCTCAGGCCACTGAGGTCTGGGCTGCGAGGAAGAAAACCTCTATAAAAAATTACCCCAATCCCAAGGTCGGCGTGCCGAGGGGATGAGTGTCTGGAGGGGATCCAGTGCCTAGCGCAGGGGATGGGGGGGTTTCGCTCGATGGTAGGCCGAGGGTAAAGCCTACCAAAACCATTATGAATAAGGCATTTTTGAAGAATATTACCCAGGTGGGTCCCCGAAAGGGGGAATCCCACCCTTCTGCATCTGCGGAAGGCGCCCCCACGTATTCTGGGGGGGGCAAAAAACGCCAAAACAACGACCCATGCGACATTAATAAGGACCTTGAATTAAGCGACACAGCTGCGGAATCTATGAGTGATAGCTCGTATAATTCTGCGGTGAACCGAGTTGACAACATCAGTTTGACAGCATGTTCTGTAAACTTGCTGCGCGAGGACTTTGGCTTACGATTATCGGAAACCGATGTCAGTGAGAGTCACATGAGTGACTGTTCACTCAAGACCGTTGGGAGCTCCAACGCATTGGAGTCAAAGAGGAAACGTCCCGCTCACAACGGGTCTACCTCTTCTGAGTCGGAAAGTCACACCGACAGAAGTGGTGTGAGGCAGAAAGCACCCTCTAAACGTGGACGAGGAAGACCTCCTACGACAGGTGAATATATTGGCGTAGGAAGGGCAAGGGCAGAAGCTGCAGCAGCTCGACAAGAGTTTATGCGAACAGAGCTGCAAAAGTCCGAGCAGGAAGACTTAAAGAAAAGAGTGGCCCGATATGCTGCCCGGCGCGAAACCTTGCAGACCTCCGTATGCCAAGATTGGAAAAAGTCTGCCACTGAGCTGGCCAAAATGGTAGAAGAGAGGGCTTCTATAATAATAGGCGTTGCCAAGAAGTCTGGGAACCTCAAAGGTGACTATGTCCGGGCTCTGAAAAACACTGCACAGGACATAATAGAATATTCTGAACTTCTTAAGGAGTGTTCATCGTCGAGTGAAGTGAAGAAGTTACAGGATGATCTGAACCGACTCAGAGAGGAAAACCAGCGAATCAGAGCTGATAAAGACGATCTGGCCTGCCAGCTGGATAATCTTCGCCGAGATATGGTAGAAATGAGGGCGGAACTATCCAATGTCCGAACCAATCCCACCCAAGAAGTTCCGTTGGGTGATGATCTGGCTCGCTCTATTATGGTACAAGTAGGGACGATGGTAAATGCCAGACTGGAGGCACTAGAGGGACGCCTCCTTCCAGAAAAACGCCTCAGACCTCCGTTAGCTGTGGATAGGACACAAACTCCTGCATTACCTAAGGTAAACGCGGTGACGAAAAACACCGAAAAAGGGAAGGGGAAAGGAAAAAAGACTGCCGAAACAACTCAAGTCTTATCTCTTGAGAGGCAAGTAACTCCTGATCGCCCTCTTCAAAGGTCCATAAAATCACAGCCGGCTCCTGGCCCGTCAAAAGCCATAGTGGAAGAGTCGTGGGCAACGGTGACCAGACGTGGAAAGAAAAAGCCTCAGAAGCCACAAAAGGAACCTTCTGCAAAGCCGCCGTCACAAACAAAGGCAAAGACAGCTGCCAAAAAGCTACGGGTACCACGTACCGCGGCGGTTATTATGAGGCTAGAAGACAATGCCATACAAAGTGGCATCACGTATGCCACAGTGATGAAAGATGCCAGGCATAAAATTGATATGCACGGGATGGGAATAGGGCCATTGCGAATAAGGGCAGCGATCACAGGCGCTAAAAAGCTGGAGATAACTGGGGAACGATCCTCAGAGAAAGCCGATGCTCTTGTCGCAAAACTAAGAGAAATCCTGCCTAACGAGTCAGTCACTATCTATAGGCCTATTAAATTAGAAGATATGCGCCTCGTAGGATTGGATGAATCCATCTCAACAGAAGAAGTTGCCAGTGCAGTTTCTGTAGCTGGTGGCTGCAGTGCAGCAGATGTCAAAGTTGGCCAAATAATGGAGGATAATCGCGGGACTTTCTCAGTCCATGTCAAATGCCCTATTACAGCGGCTAAAACACTTGGTCAGACAGGACGGCTCCAGGTTGGTTGGGGTGAAGTCCGAGTACAGCTACTCCCAAAAAGAGAACTCCGCTGTTTCAAATGCCTGGAGCCGGGCCACGTCCGCGCAAAATGCACGTCAGAGGTCGACCGTAGTAATATTTGTTATCGGTGTGGGTCACCAGACCACAAAGTCAGGGAGTGTAACGCTAAACCGTGCTGCTCTATATGCACGGCGGCAAAAAAGCCAGCTGATCACTCGATTGGTGCAAAATCCTGCTCCGCTAGTAACAACAAGTGGAAAGGGAACAAAAGAGCGGGAATCGGGTATAACAACTCGGCAAAGTCAAATCGCGTGCCAACCCCTGGCGGCGACCAAAGAACTGAGGTGGAACCCATGCTCATCAGTTAGTAATGGCGATGAAAATTTTGCAGGCAAATCTCAACCACTGTGCCACTGCCCAAGATCTGTTCTTTCAGAGCGTGGCAGAGTGGTTGATTCAGGTGGGGTTGGTCTCGGAGCCATACTATGTCCCCAGAGGGTATAATTGGGTGTCGGACCTAAACGGCGTGGCGGCAATCACCGTGAGCCAGTCGTCAGGGCTGCTGCTAGAAGATGTGACAAGAGGTCAGGGATTTGTTGCGGCCCGAATTGGAGAAATAGTGTTCATTTCTATATACTTTTCTCCAAACGCGCCATTCTCTGACTTTGAGATATTCCTACAGGAGCTGGAAGCAGCAGTCCTGCAACGTCGACCTCGTCAGGTGCTAATCGCTGGAGATTTCAACGCCAAATCTGTGGCTTGGGGTTCTCCGGCGACAGAAACTTTTGGCGGGGCTGTTGTGGAGTGGGCTACGGCATCTGGTTTGTCAGTTGCCAATAGAGGTGCGACACCTACATGTGTGCGTCATAACGGGAGTTCGATCGTCGATCTGACTTTCGCAACTCCCGGTCTTTGGGCCCTTATAAAGGGCTGGAGGGTCATCACAGACGTAGAGACCTACTCGGACCACCGTTACATACGGTTCGACATCTCTGCGTCCCGTGCAGCCACCTCATCGGGCGGCTCGTCGGTGAACGGGGGTCCAAGATGGGCCCTTAGCAGGCTGGATAAAGAACTGATGGCCGAAGCAGCCATTGTCCAGTCCTGGTCAGCGCCGCCCGAAATGGCCAACGACATCTGTGCCGAGGTGGGCTGGTTTCGTGAGGCCCTCACAGAGATTTGTGACGCGTCCATGCCCCGAGCGGGACCAATAGCTCCGAGACGCCAAATGCACTGGTGGTCTGCCGAAATTGCGCAGCTACGTCGAGCTAGTTTGGAGGCAGGCCGCCGGTGCAAAAGATATAGGAGGAGAACACACCGGAATGAAGCTGAAGAACTCCGCACCGTCAACTTATACCGTGAGGCGAAGAAGGCCTTAAAGATAGCTATCCTCGAGGCCAAAATCGCCTCCAAGGCGGAAATGCAGGAGACTCTCAATAGTGATCCATGGGGAAGACCTTATAGAATAGCCAGAAATAAGCTCCGTTCCTGGGCTCCCCCAATAACTACGAGTCTCCAGCCTTACCAAGTGGCAAATGTAGTCTCGGTTTTATTCCCGACAAGAGGGGAATTCCAACCCCCTAGGATGGTTCCGGATTGGCAGCCTGTAACGACCCAGGCTCAGACGGTACGAGAGGTAACCGAACCGGAGTTGGCAGTGGCTATAGAGCGCCTCAGAGCGAAGAAAACGGCGCCGGGATTAGACGGCATCCCGGGACAGGCATGGGTTATTGCTCTGAAGCCCTTCCTAGAAGAGAGGCTACGAGGCTTGTTTACCAAATGCCTAGAACAAGGTATCTTCCCAGAGCCCTGGAAGACTGGTAAACTAGTCCTTCTACGTAAGGAAGGGCGCCCTGCTGACTCCGTTGAACCTTCGGCATTTCGGCCAATAGTATTGCTCGACGAGGCGGGCAAGCTCTTGGAGCGGGTCATCTCCGCCCGCATCGTTGAGCATCTAGAAGATATTGGTCCGAACATCTCGGACCAACAGTTTGGGTTTCGTCGTTGTAGATCAACTGTCCACGCGGTCATGCGTGTCAAAGACATAGCGGATAAAGCGGTCGCCCAGGGTGAAGTAGTATTGGCAGTTTCTTTAGATATCGCCAATGCGTTCAATACTCTGCCCTGGCCCTGTATAAATGAGGCACTCAAATACCATGATGTGCCTCCTTACATTCGGAGAGTCCTCGAGTCGTATCTCTCGAACCGATACATCACGTATCCAGTTCGGGAGGGTTGGAGCCGCCGCGAGATGTCGTGCGGTGTACCACAGGGGTCTGTCTTAGGTCCGCTCCTGTGGAGCATCGGGTACGACTGGGTACTGCGTGGAGCCAACCTCTGGGGTGTCGAACTTACTTGTTACGCTGATGACACCCTAGTGACGGCTCGGGGGAAAACTTTCAGGGAGGCTGCCATAAGCGCAACAGCAGGAGTGGCGCAAGTAGTACGCCGTATAAGGCTTTTAGGCCTTGAAGTGGCCCTAAACAAGTCCGAGGCCATGTGGTTTCATGGGCCTCGGAATCGTCCGCCGGTGGGAGAATCCGCCATCGTCGTGGGTGGCGTGAGGATTGCCGTCGAGACCACTTTGAAATATCTTGGATTAGTGCTCGACGGCCGTTGGACGTTCCGCGCTCACTTCGAGCATTTGGGGCCCCGGTTGATGGTTGCGGCAGCTGCGCTTTGCAGACTCCTGCCGAACCTTGGGGGCCCTAGGGACGCGTGCAGGCACCTCTACATGGGGGTCGTAAGGTCAATGGCCATGTACGGCTCCCCAGTTTGGGCTGACGCCCTGAATGGGTCAAATGTGGCACTACTTAATGCGCCACAGCGACTTATGGCCATTAGGGCGTCAAGGGGATACCGAACGGTATCCCGAGAGGTTGCCTGCCTAATGGCGGGTTCTGTGCCATGGGATTTGGATGCCAAGATCCTCGCGTCCACTTTCCATTGGCGAGAAGAGCGGCGGACGCAGGGCCACTGGCCTACGCCAAGGGAGACTGCGGCCTACAAGCAGGAGGTCGAGGCAGCTGCCCTAGACGCGTGGGCACTGCGACTGGGACAGCCGAGCGCGGGGCATAAGACGGTGGAGGCCATTCTCCCCGTCTTCACGCAGTGGTTGCAGCGAGAGCACGGATCTCTGAGTTTCCGGCTGACTCAGGTCCTTTCCGGGCATGGATGCTTTGGGAAGTACCTGTGGCGGCTGGGCAAAGAGCAGGCTGCTCGTTGCCACCACTGCCTGAACTGCCCTGAGGATACGGCGCAACACACGCTGGAGGAGTGCCCAGCTTGGGCTGGAGAGAGGGAAGCACTCCGGGCAGTCATAGGCCCGGATCTATCTTTGTCGGCCGTAGTCACGGCGATGGTAGGGAGTCCCGAATCGTGGGCAGCGGTGGCCTCTTTTTGCGAACAGGTAATGCTAGCAAAAGAGGCCGCCGAAAGGGAGAGAGAAAAGGCGGATCCTGCCAGAAGTAGGGGCCGCCGCCGCGGTGTGAGAAACTAGTCACATTGCGGCATCGAAATGGTCTTCTAAGACCACGGAGCCCCGTGAGCGTTCATCGCCGGTGACGGGGCTCCAAAGGCAGGGGGCGTTGCAAGTGAGGGCTTTCAACGTCAACCAATCCTGCCAGAGGAGAGCGGGCACTTAGTGGTCCTGAGTGTCCGCTTCAACATTGTTTTGAGAGGTGCTAAATCCGCCACCCGAGAGGAAATGCCAACAGGCATAAGGTGCGTGGAGTCCGCGGTGATGAATTGCCTAAGGCTAGAAAGCTCGAAGACTCCACAACCAGGCACCAGGAAGGACCACCGTGGGGTTTTAGTCAGTAGAAGTCTGACATATCCCCGTCGCACCCTCATGCGGCGGGGAATCCATGAGGATTTCCCCACGTAAAAAAAAAAAAAAAAAAAAAAAGGTTAGGTTAGGTTAGGTTAGGTTAGGTTAGGTTAGGTTAGGTTAGGTTAGGTTAGGTTAGGTTCCCCCACACGGTGCAGCCTTGTCGTGGCGTGGGGGCTCAGTAGCCTCGGGCAATCCAGTCCGGGGTGAAGCTAATGTACCGAGAGTCCGCTTCTCTCCTCTGCTTCCAGAGCGAGCAGCAAGCGGACGGGAAGTCGTGGCACATTCTGATGTGCACGGCTTAGCCCCAGCGTTTGCCCACATTGGGCGGCTGGGGCGGGTGTTAGAACCTGGCGTCTGTGTCGCACCGATCGGCCAGGTTCTGTCTTTGTGGGGCGGCAGTGTCTTCATGATACTGCCGGCCAAACCGTAAATCTACTTCGGTGGGAACGGGGGCTCAGGCCACTGAGGTCTGGGCTGCGAGGAAGAAAACCTCTATAAAAAATTACCCCAATCCCAAGGTCAGCGTGCCGAGGGGATGAATGTCTGGAGGGAGTCCAGTGCCTAGCGCAGGGGTGGGGGGTTTAGCTCGATGGTAGGCCGAGGGTAAAGCCTACCAAAACCAATATGGATAATTCGGCATTTTTTAAGAGTATTACCCAGGTGGGTCCCCGAAAGGGGGAATCCCACCCTTCCGCGGCCGCGGAAGGCGCCCCCACGTATTCTGGGGGGGGCAAAAACTGCCAAACCGACAACTATAGCGATTTGATACATGACTTCGATCTAAGCGATACAGCCGTGGAGTTTATGAGCGATAGCTCATTTAACTCTGCGGTGGACAGAGACGGTTCCATCTCGGTTACCGATTCTCAACGGAAGAGGACCTTCACTGGATCTGCGTCGGTTTCATCCGATTCAGATGTAGGAATCAACACTGGAAATGACAGGGAGAAATCCCAACTTTCTAGTAAAGCCCCGGCAAAGAGGGGCCGAGGCAGGCCACCAACTACTGGTGAGTATATCGGTGTAGGGAAAGCAAGAGCCGAGGCTGCTGCTGCTCGCCGAAAGTTTATGCGGCAAGAAGAGAGTGCCTCCGAGCAGGAAGACCTATCTCAGAGAGTAGATCGCTATGCCGCTCGAAGCGCTAAACTCCAGCCTTCCCTAATCCCGGTGGGGAAAAAGTCTGCCTCCGAGTTGGCGAAAACGGTGGAAGATAAGGCCGCAATAATACTTAAGATTGCAAAGAAGTCCGGCAACCTTAAAGGCACCTACGTCAGGGACCTAAAAAACGCGGCAGAGGACATAGTGGCTAACTCTGAGCTCCTTAAGGAATGTTCTTCTTCTGGCGAAGTGAGGAAGCTACAGGAAGAACTTACACGGCTTCGAGAAGAGAATGAACGCATAAAAGCGGACAGAGAAAGCTTAGCTGGCCAGCTAGACATTATGAGGAGGGAAATGGCTGAGATGAGGGCTGAGTTCAACATCGCTCGGTCTAATTCTGACCCTGCTGCCCCAACGACTGATGATCTGGCTCGGTCTATCATGGTCCAAGTAGGGACCATGATGAATGCCCGACTGGAAGCATTGGAAGGTCGTCTTCTACCTGAGAAACGACTTAGACCTCCTTTAGCCGCAGACAGGGTGCACAGCACACCTAACTCAGGTACAAAGCCACAATCGGCAAAGAAAGGTAAGGGCAAGGGGAAAAAATCTAACCCTACTATAAGTAGCGGTAGCCCAGTTGTCCGTGCTCCAGAGCCTCTTGAACCAGTGGTGCAGCCAATCCCCGGTCCCTCTAAACCTGTTACTGAAGGATCATGGGCAACTGTTGTGCGTCGGGGAAAGAAGATGTCACAAAACAACAAGGCTCCGGCTAAAGTATCTGCATCAAGTGTTGCAGAAAAGGCGGCCAAGAAGCTGCGGGTGCCTCGTACAGCAGCGGTGATTGTCCACCTCGATGAGTCAGCCCCAGATAGTGGTATCACCTATAAAAAGGTAATGACTGAAGCTCGGCAGAGACTCAATCTATCTGGACTCGGAATAGGGTCAGTGCGGATTAGAACTGCCGTCACGGGTGCCCGTAAGATTGAAGTCTCTGGGGAAGGATCGTCGGAAAAAGCTGACGTGCTTGCTTCAAAACTGAGGGAATGCTTTGATTCTGAGTTGATCAAAGTGTACAGGCCAACTAAGCTGGAGGACATTCGCCTAGTGGACCTTGACGACTCAGTATCCCAAGAGGAAATTGTCGCTGCCGTTGCACTTACTGGTGGCTGCTTGTCAGCTGACATAAAAATAGGGCGAATTAATGAGGGGATTAGAGGCGCATGTTCCGTTCATGTGCGATGCTCAGTTGCTGTAGCAAAAAAGCTATTGCAGTTGAAAAAAATTCGGGTTGGCTGGGGCGAAGCCCGGGTTCAACATCTCCCAAAGAGAGCACTACGGTGCTACAAATGTCTTGAACCCGGTCATGTGCGTGCACAGTGCACTTCGACTGTCGATCGTAGCAATCTTTGTTTCCGTTGCGGTTCGGAAAACCACAAAGCTAGCGAATGTGCATTGAAACCTAGCTGCCCAGTCTGTAAAGCAGCCGATAAACCGGCGGAGCACATTGTCGGAGCTAAGTCTTGTTCCACTAACAAAAAGAAGCGGCCTAAAACAGGAAAGGCCGGTATCGGATTTAAGGGCACGGTTAATCCAAGGCCCGCGGAGGAACCCATGGTAATTAATTAATAATGGCCCTACGGTTCCTCCAGGCGAATCTTAACCACTGCGCCACTGCTCAAGACCTGTTCTTTCAAAGCATGGCGGAGTGGTTAATAAACATTGGAGTGGTCTCGGAGCCATATTTTGTCCCAACTGGGGCGAATTGGGTGTCGGACATAGACGGCGTTGCCGCGATCGTGGTTAGCAGAGCCTCAGGACTGCTGCTAGAAGAGGTGCATCGAGGTCGGGGATTCGTCTCAGCGCGTATTGGGGACATCGTAGTCATATCGGTGTACTTTTCCCCAAACGCCTCATTCTCCGACTTCGAGGTGTTTTTGGAAAATTTGGAAGCAGCAGTCTTGCAACGGCGCCCCTGCCAGGTGCTAGTGGCCGGGGATTTCAACGCCAAATCTGTGGCTTGGGGGTCTCCGGCGACTGAACTTTTCGGCGGGGCGGTAGTTGAGTGGGCGACAGCTGCCGGGCTAACTGTTGCCAATATAGGTTCGACACCCACATGCGTGCGGCATAACGGGAGTTCGATCGTCGATCTGACTTTCGCAACTCCCGGTCTCTGGGCCCTAATCAAGGGCTGGAGGGTCATCACTGACGTGGAGACATACTCGGATCACCGTTATATCCGGTTCGAGGTCTCTGCGTCACGTGGAGCCACCTCATCAGGCGGCTCATCGGCGAATGGGGGACCAAGATGGGCCCTCAGCAGGCTGGACCAAGAACTGATGGCTGAAGCAGCCATTGTCCAGTCCTGGTCAGCGCCGCCTGATGCGGCCAACGACATCAGTGCCGAGGTGGACTGGTTTCGTGGGGCCCTCACAGAGATTTGCGACGCGTCCATGCCCCGGGCGGGACCGATGGCTCCGAGGAAACAAGTACATTGGTGGTCCGCCGAAATAGCTCAACTCCGACGAGCTAGTATGGAGGCGGGCCGCCGGTGTAAACGCTACAGAAGAAGACGACGCCGGATCGAGGCCGAGGAACAAGATATTGTAAACCGTTACCGCGAGGCGAAAATAGCCCTGAAGATTGCAGTTCTCAGGGCCAAAATCGCCTCCAAGGTGGAATCGCTGGAGACTCTGAACAATGACCCATGGGGCAGGCCGTACAAAGCGGTGCGGCAGCAGCTTCGCCCTTGGGCGCCCCCTCTGACGACGAGTCTCCAGCCCCACGTAGTGGAAGATGTGGTCTCGGCCTTGTTTCCGGCAAGGGCAGCCCATGTGCCCCCAGTGATGGCTGCAGAGCGGCAGCCCGAGGAGGAAGAACTGCTGGTCCCAGAAGTGACTGAACCGGAGTTGGCGGTGGCAATAAAGCGACTCAAGGCGAAGAAGACAGCCCCGGGACTAGACGGCATCCCGGGGCGAGCCTGGGTGGTCGCACTGGAACCCTTCCTGGAGGAGAAGTTTCGGAACCTGCTTTCCCGGTGCCTGGCACAAGGGGTATTCCCAGAGCCTTGGAAGGTGGGCAGGCTCGTTCTCCTACGAAAGGAAGGGCGCCTCGCCGACTCCGTCGAACCATCGTCGTTTCGGCCTATCGTGCTGCTCGACGAGGCGGGCAAACTTTTCGAGAGGGTGATCTCTGCCCGAATCGTCGAGCACCTCGATGAAGTAGGTCCAAACATATCGGACCAGCAGTTTGGATTCCGCCGATGCCGCTCAACGGTACACGCGGTGTTGCGCGTTCGCGCGATAGCGGACGAGGCGGTCGCACAGGGCGAAGTTGTTTTGGCGGTGTCATTGGACATCGCCAACGCTTTCAACACCATGCCCTGGCCCTGTATTAAAGAGGCACTCAAGTATCATGTAGTGCCTCCATACATACTGAGGGTCCTCGAGTCGTACCTCTCGAACCGCTCTATCACTTACCCGGTTCGGGAGGGTTGGGAAAGCCGCGCTATGTCATGCGGTGTGCCACAGGGGTCTGTCTTAGGGCCGCTCCTGTGGAACATCGGCTACGATTGGGTCCTGCGCGGCGCCAACCTCTGGGGTGTCCAACTCACCTGCTATGCAGACGACACCCTAGTGACGGCTCGAGGGAAAACATACAGGGAGGCCGCCATCCGCGCAACAGCGGGAGTGGCGCACGTTGTGCGCCGCATAAGGCTTCTGGGCCTCGAAGTGGCCCTGAATAAGTCCGAGGCCATGTGGTTTCATGGGCCTCGGAATCGTCCGCCAGTGGGGGAATCCGCCATCGTCGTGGGCGGCGTGAGGATTGCCGTCGAGTCCACTTTGAAATACCTGGGATTAGTGCTCGACGGCCGTTGGACGTTCCGCGCTCACTTCGAGCGTTTGGGGCCCCGGCTAATGGTTGCGGCTGCTGCTCTTAGCAGACTCATGCCGAACCTAGGGGGCCCCAGGAACGCAAGCAGGCAGCTCTATATGGGGGTCGTACGATCAATGGCAATGTACGGCTCCCCAGTTTGGGCAGACGCCCTGAACGGGGCTAATGCGGCGCTTCTTCATGCGCCGCAGCGCCTTATGTCCATCAGGGCGTCAAGGGGATACCGCACGGTATCCCGTGAGGCTGCCTGCTTATTGGCGGGTTCCATACCATGGGATTTGGACGCGAAAGTCCTCGCGTCCACTTTCCACTGGCGTGAAGATCGGCGGACGCAGGGTCACTGGCCCACGCAACGGGAGACTGCGGCCTACAAGCAGGAGGTCGAGGCTGCTGCCCTCGAGGCATGGGCGCTCAGGCTGGGACAGCCGAGCGCGGGGCACAAGACGGTGGAGGCCATTCTCCCCGTCTTCACGCAGTGGTTGCAGCGAGAGCACGGATCTCTGAGCTTTCGGCTGACACAGGTCCTTTCCGGGCATGGTTGCTTCGGTAAGTACCTGTGGCGGCTGGGTAAAGAGCAGGCTGCTCGTTGCCACCACTGTCTGAATTGCCCCGAAGACACGGCGCATCACACTCTTGAAGAGTGCCCAGCTTGGACTGGGGAGAGGGCAGCACTCCGGGCAAGCATTGGCCCGGATCTATCCCTGACGGCCGTAGTTGCGGCCATGGTGGGAAGCCCCGAAGCGTGGGCGGCGGTGGCCTCTTTCTGTGAACATGTAATGCTTGCGAAAGAGGCCGCCGAAAGGGAAAGGGAGATAGCGGATCCTACAAGACGTGGGACCCGCCGCCGCGGTGCAAGGCACTAGTATGCCCGCGGCATTGAATGGTCTTATCCAAGACCAAGGAGCCCCGTGAGCGTTCACCGCCGAAGACGGGGCTCCAAAGGCAGGTGGCACGCAAATCGGTGGCTTTGTGTGTCGACTCAACCTGCCCGCGACGGGCAGGCGCTCAAGTGACTCTGAGCGTCTGCTGCAAAGAGACAGGAAGGAAAAGGGGGCTAACAAAAGTCCCCCTGAGAAGAGATGCCTTGCGGCGTCAGGTGCGTAGGGTCCGTGGTACGTATTGCCAATGGTCTAGAAAGCCCACGGACCCTACCATAAGGCACCAGTGAAGAGTCACCGTGGGGTTTTAGTCGGTAAAAGTCCGACATACCTTCGTCACTCCACCGGGTGGCGTAGGATCCATGAGGATTTCCCCACGTAAAAAAAAAAAAAAAAAAAAAAAAAAAAAAAAGGTTAGGTTAGGTTAGGTTCCCCCACACGGTGCAGCCTTGTCGTGGCGTGGGGGCTCAGTAGCCCCGGACTAGCCAGCCGGGGTGAAGCTAATGCACCGAGGTGGCGTCGCTCCCAGTATCCCTCTTATTAGGAGAGGGGACAGGGGAAGCGACGCAGATCGTAACCCCAGCAACAGTTGTAGCCGCTGTTGCTGGGACCGAGGGCCTTGCCGTCACCGGCAGGTCGCGAGGAGTCAACCTCTATAAAAAATCGGAGGAGAAAACCTCGTTAAAAATCATGGGGTGGGTTGCTCCCGTTTTCCTTTCGAGGTGTAGAGAGGGAACGGGAGCAAGAGGGGAACTCGTAACCCTGGCAGTATTGCACTACCAGGGCCGAGGGTCTTGCCGTGGTGTAGGCTTGACCGCGAGGAGTAAACCTCTATAAAAAATCGGAAGAGGAGTAAACCTTCCGCAAAAATCCGAGGACAAAACCTCGTTAAAAAATCCGTGAGGTGGTGGGCTGCGACCGGCGGGTTGCAGTCTGCTACTCCGCAAGGAGAACCTCGAGGGGGCGGGCGTTTGGAACGTGTGGCCCAAGCGTCTGCGGTGCTGAGGAAGCACAAGGGGGAGTGGGGGACTTCAAGTCCCCCGAGATGGACGCCGAGAGGCGTGGTGCGCGGGATTGGAGGTAGACTGCCACGGGCGTTCCCACCAATCCCGCACCAAAGCACCGAAGAAGGCCACCGTGGGGTTTTAGTCGGTAAGAGTCCGACATACCTTCGTCACCCCGCCGGGTGACGTCGGATCCATGAGGATTTCCCCACGACAAAAAAAAAAAAAAAAAAAAAAAGGTTAGGTTAGGTTAGGTTAGGTTAGGTTAGGTTAGGTTAGGTTAGGTTAGGTTAGGTTAGGTTCCCCCACCCCCTGGCAATGTACGGCTCCCCAGTTTGGGCAGACGCCCTGAACGGGGCTAATGCGGCGCTTCTTCATGCGCCGCAGCGCCTTATGTCCATCAGGGCGTCAAGGGGATACCGTACGGTATCCCGAGAGGCTGCCTGCCTATTGGCGGGTTCCATGCCATGGGATTTGGACGCAAAAGTCCTCGCGTCCACTTTCCACTGGCGCGAAGATCGGCGGACGCAGGGCCACTGGCCCACGCAACGGGAGACTGCGGCCTACAAGCAGGAGGTCGAGGCAGCTGCCCTCGAGGCATGGGCGCTCAGGCTGGGACAGCCGAGCGCGGGGCACAAGACGGTGGAGGCCATTCTCCCCGTCCTCACGCAGTGGTTGCAGCGAGAGCATGGATCTCTGAGCTTCCGGCTGACACAGGTCCTTTCCGGGCATGGTTGCTTCGGTAAGTACCTGTGGCGGCTGGGTAAAGAGCAGGCTGCTCGTTGCCACCACTGTCTGAATTGCCCCGAAGATTCGGCGAAACACACTCTCGAAGAGTGCCCAGCTTGGGCTGGGGAGAGGGCAGCACTCCGGGCAAGCATTGGCCCGGATCTATCCCTGACGGCCGTAGTTGCGGCCATGGTGGGGAGCCCCGAAGCGTGGGCGGCGGTGGCCTCCTTTTGCGAACACGTAATGCTTGCAAAGGAGGCCGCCGAAAGGGAAAGGGAGCTGGCGGACCCCACTGGAAGGGGCCGTCGTCGCCGCGGTGCCAGGAACCACTGACGCACCGCGGCCTCGGTTAGGGTCTTGTAAGACCACGGAGCCCCCATATGGCGTGCGTCGCCGAAAGTGGGGCTCCACGGGCAGGAGGCGCGCAGAGTGGGGCTATCTGCGCGCTACCAAACCCTGCCCCAGAAGGACGGACGCTTGAGTGGTTCCGAGCGTCCGTTACTATAAGAGGTGGAAACAGGGGGGTTCTGTCCCCCCTTTGAAGGAACGCCTAGCGGCGTTAGGTGTGTGGAGCCCGCGGCGATGAATTGCCTAAGGCCAGACGACCCGTGGGCTCTACAAATTTCGCACCTGGAAGGACCACCGTGGGGTTTTAGTCAGTAGAAGTCTGACATATCCCCGTCGCACCCCCATGCGGCGGGGAATCCATGAGGATTTCCCCACGTAAAAAAAAAAAAAAAAAAAAAAAAAAAAAAAAAAAAAAAAAAAAGGTTCCCCCACCCCCACACGGTACAGCCTTGTCGTGGCGTGGGGGCTCAGTAGCCTCGGGCAATCCAGTCCGGGGTGAAGCTAATGTACCGAGAGTCCGCTTCTCTCCTCTGCTTCCAGAGCGAGCAGTAAGCGGACGGGAAGTCGTGGCACATTCCGATGTGCACGGCTTAGCCCCAGCGTTTGTCCATATTGGGCGGCTGGGGCGGGTGTTAGAACCTGGCGTCTGTGTCGCAACGGTCGGCCAGGTTCTGTCTTGTCGTTGATTCGGTCCCAGCGACTGTCCATATTGGGCGGCTGGTGATGGAGGGGCGGCAGTGTCTTCATGATACTGCCGGCCAACCCGTAAGCCTACTCCGGTGGGAACGGGGGTTCAGGCCACTGAGGTCTGGGCTGCGAGGAAGAAAACCTCTATAAAAAATTACCCCAATCCCAAGGTCGGCGTGCCGAGGGGATGAATGTCTGGAGGGGGTCCAGTGCCTAGCGCAGGGGTAGGGGGGTTAAGCTCGATGGTAGGCCGAGGGTAAAGCCTACCAAAACCAAAAATGGATCAAAAGGCAATTTTTAATAGAGTTACCCAGGTGGGTCCCCGAAAGGGGGAATCCCACCCTTCCGCGGCCGCGGGAGGCGCCCCCACGTATTCTGGGGGGGGCAAAAACTGCCAATCTAACGACACATGCATTACAACGGACTTGTTTTTAAGCGATACGACTGTGGATATGTTGAGTGATAGCTCCTATGCATCACCAACAACAAATAGAGATCTACCAGGTCTGGTAGGAACTCCAAGAGGGTCGCTGAGAAAGCGCACTATTGGAGAGGCTGCTTCGGCAACTTCCGATTCTGATTCGGAAAGACCTGTTCAACCCTCTAGAAAACAAACGGCAAAGAGGGGTCGCGGCAGGCCGCCAACTACTGGCCAATATATTGGCATAGGAAAGGCGAGAGAGGAAGCTGCTGCTGCCAAACGTGAACAATTCATGTTACAGCAAACCGAGGAAGTGACTGAACGTTTGGAGCGCTATAACAAGCTGGAAGAAAAGAAAAGGTCACAGTCCAAGGAGGTTACAACACCTACCACCGAAAAAAGTGCGCACGATATTATGACGTCAGTCCAATATCACCTATCAGCTATCCTAGATGTCGCTGATAAATCGAAAAAGCTGAAGGGCACTTTTGTAAGGGCTCTTAAGAATGCGGCCACTTCGATCAAAGAGTCGTCTGAGGTTATGCTCGAGAGATCATCATCGGACGAGACGAGACGGCTTCAGCAGGACAACGCTCGTCTCAAAAATGAACTTTCTCAGATGCGAGCGTCAAATGAGAGCCTCCAACTAGAGCAAATAGCTCTCCGTAGGGAACTCGATGCTCTTCGAGTTGAAATCCGAAGTGGACGCTCGGACCAAGTTGATGGCGACGATCTTGCGAGGTCCATAATGGTTCAGGTGGGGACAATGCTCAACGCAAGGCTTGAGAACCTTGAAGAGCGCCTCCTCCCTGAAAAGCGGTTAAGGCCACCTCTTGCGTCAGAGAAAAAGAGTCTGAACTCTCATGGTTTGGTTGGAACAAAGTCTCAACTAAACAAAGATGGAAAAGAGAACGGGAAGGATAAAGGCAAGGGTAAAAGGAGTACGAAACCCTCATCGTCGCAGCCTAATAACAACCCGAACCCGTCGATGCCAGTAGTGGCAAGCTCATTGACTGAACAAGTGGCTGGCCCTTCCACAGCTCCGGTTGAGGATACCTGGGCTACGGTTGTCCAACGTGGCAAAAAAAGTAAGAAAGCCGCCAGCGCTAAAGCCTCACAAAAAGCGGCCGTTAAAGGCCCACAAAAAGTGACGGCTAAAGCCGCTGCCAAAAAACTTAAGGTGCCGCGTTCTGCCGCGGTGATTGTAACCCTAACTGATGACGCAGCCAAAAGAGGTGAAACATTAGGGAATCTGATGTCTGACGCCAAGTCAAAAATTAATCTGTCTGGCTTAGGCATTGGGCCAATGAGGATACGTGCTGCCTTGACTGGGGCCCGTAAATTTGAAATATCAGGAGAGCAGGCTTCGGCACAGGCCGATACTCTTGCGGCAAAACTTCGGGAGGTCCTGCCGGAATCAGTCAGGGTATCTAGGCCTATGAAAACGGAAGCGGTTAGGTTAATAGGCTTAGATGACTCTGTTTCGTCAGAAGAGATCCTTAGTGCGATAGCTTATACTAGTGGTTGTGCCCGAGCAGAAATTAAAGTTGGCCAAATAACTGAGGGGTATAGAGGGTTATGCTCAGCCCTTGTCAGGTGCCCCCTGGCCTCTACTAAAAAGTTATTGGAAGCAGGATCACTGCAAGTTGGTTGGGGGATGGTAACGGTGCAACCTTTACCAAGAAGAGAGTTGCGCTGTTTTAAGTGCATGGAGACGGGCCATGTGCGGGCAACATGCAAATCGGAGATAGACCGCAGCAGTCTCTGCTACCGCTGCGGTTTACCCGGCCATAAAGCGGGCAATTGTGCCAACAAACCGTGCTGTCCTGTCTGCAGGGCAGCAAACAAACCAAGTGAGCACTCTATCGGAGCGAAAAAATGTGCCGCTAATAATAAGACGCGGCCAAACCAAAGAACGGCTAATGCCAGAGTTCTGACCTCTGTATCGTTAGCTGGAACAAGTAGCTGTCCAGAGAAAGGACCTGTGGAGGAACCCATGGTCGTTAATTAGTAATGGCCATGCGGTTCCTCCAGGCGAACCTCAACCACTGCGCCACTGCTCAGGATTTGTTTTGTCAAAGCACAGCGCAGTGGTTGATCCAAGTCGGGGTGGTCTCGGAGCCATATTTTGTCCCAACAGGGGTAAACTGGGTGTCGGACCTGAATGGTGTGGCGGCAATTACTGTCAGCAGGTCATCAGGGCTGCTGTTGGAGGAAGTATCTCGCGGCAGAGGTTTCGTTGCGGCACGGATAGGGGAGATAGTAATCATCTCGATTTACTTCTCCCCCAACGATTCCTTTGCCAATCTGGAGGTATTCTTGCAAGAGCTGGAGGCAGCAGTCCTGCAACGTCGCCCTCGTCAAGTATTGGTCGCTGGGGACTTCAACGCCAAATCGGTGCTGTGGGGTTCTCCAGCGACAGAGCGCTTCGGTGAGGCAGTGACGGAGTGGGCGACGACCACGGGATTGGCCGTGGCCAACAGAGGTTCGACACCTACATGTGTTAGGCATAACGGGAGCTCGATTGTCGATTTGACCTTCGCAACTCCCGGTCTCTGGGCCCTGATCAAGGGCTGGAGGGTTATCACGGACGTGGAGTCGTACTCGGACCATCGGTACATCCGGTTCGAGATCTCCACGTCCCAGCCAGCCACCTTACCGGGTGGCCCGTCGGCAAATGGGGGACCTAGGTGGGCCCTCACCAGGCTGGACAGGGATATGATGGAGGAAGCATCCATCGTCCAGTCCTGGATGTCACCGCCGCCCGGTGCGGCCGTCGACATCAATGCCGAGGTGAGCTGGTTTCGTGATGCCCTCACAGAGATATGCGACGCATCGATGCCCCGCGTGGGACCGATGGCTCCGAGGCGGCAAGTGCACTGGTGGAGCGCCGAAATCGCCCAATTGCGATTAGCGAGTATGACGGCGCGCCGCCGGTGCAAAAGGAATCGAAGGAGGAGGATCCGGGACGAGGCGGAACAGCTTCGCCGCGTGGAAATATTCCGCGAGGCAAAGAAGGCCCTGAAGATAGCGATAATCAGGGCCAAAGAAGCCTCGCGAAGGGAGTTACAGGAGGCTCTAGATAACGATCCATGGGGGCGCGCCTACAGAATGGCTAGACAAAGGCTCCGACCATGGGCGCCCCCACTTACGACGAGCCTCCAGATCCACGTGGTGGAAAACGTGGTTTCGACCTTGTTCCCGGACAGGGGGGCGCATCAGCCCCCCGTAATGGCTCTTGAGCGGCAGCGTTCGGCGGACGAACATCTCGTCCCCGAAGTAACCGAACCGGAGTTGGCGGTGGCCATAGAGCGCCTGAAGAAAAAGAAGACAGCCCCGGGACTGGATGGAATTCCGGGGCAGGCGTGGGTAGTGGCGCTCAAACCGTTCCTGGAGGAGAGGTTTCGGGGCCTGTTCTCCACGTGCCTGGAACAAGGTGTGTTTCCAGAGCCGTGGAAGACGGGTAAACTCGTGCTTCTGCGAAAGGACGGGCGCCCCGCTGACTCCACAGAACCCTCAGCTTTCCGGCCGATAGTCCTGCTCGACGAGGCGGGCAAACTTTTGGAAAGGGTGATCTCTGCCCGCATCGTCGAGCACTTAGAGGGAGCTGGTCCGAATCTCTCGGACCAGCAGTTCGGTTTCAGGCGCTGTCGCTCGACAGTTCATGCAGTTCTGCGGGTCCGCTCAATAGCGGACGAGGCGGTCTCCCAGGGCGAGGTGGTGTTGGCGGTCTCTCTCGACATCAAAAACGCCTTCAACACCATGCCCTGGTCCTGTATAGCGGAGGCACTGAAATATCACGAAGTGCCTCCGTACTTGAGGAGGATTCTCGGGTCGTACCTCTCGGATCGGTTCATTACGTATCCGCTTCGGGAGGGTTGGGGTCGCCGCGAAATGTCTTGCGGTGTTCCACAGGGCTCAGTCTTGGGCCCACTCCTGTGGAACATCGGATACGACTGGGTCTTACGCGGCGCCAACCTCTGGGGTGTCCAACTCACCTGCTATGCAGACGACACCCTAGTGACGGCCCGAGGGAAGACATACAGAGAGGCCGCCATCCGCGGGACTGCGGGTGTGGCGCACGTGGTGCGCCGTATTAGGTCGTTGGGCCTAGAAGTGGCCCTGAACAAATCCGAGGCCTTGTGGTTCCATGGGCCTCGGAATCGTCCGCCGGTAGGGGAATCCGCCATCGTTGTGGGTGGCGAGAGGATTGCCGTCGAGTCCACGTTAAAATACTTGGGACTAACACTCGACGGCCGTTGGACGTTCCGCGCTCACTTCGAGCGTTTGGGGCCCCGGTTGATGGTTGCGGCAGCTGCACTCAGCAGACTCCTGCCGAACCTTGGGGGCCCTGGGAGCGCGTGCAGGCAGCTCTACATGGGGGTCGTACGGTCCATGGCCATGTACGGCTCCCCAGTCTGGGCTGACGCCCTGAAGGGGTCAAATGCGGCGCTTCTACATGCGCCGCAACGGCTCATGGCTGTCAGGGCGTCAAGGGGATACCGCACGGTATCCCGAGAGGCTGCCTGCCTACTGGCGGGTTCAAAGCCGTGGGAGTTGGACGCACAAGTTCTTGCGTCAACTTTCCACTGGCGAGAAGAACGGCGGACGCAGGGCCACTGGCCCACGGATCGGGAAACAGCGGCCTACAAACAACAGGTAGAGGCCGCTGCCCTCGAGGCATGGGCGCTTCGGCTAGGTCAGCCAAGCGCGGGGCATAAGACGGCGGAGGCCATTCTCCCCGTCTTCACGCAGTGGTTGCAGCGAGAGCACGGATCTCTAAGCTTCCGGCTGACACAGGTCCTTTCCGGGCATGGTTGCTTTGGGAAGTACCTGTGGCGGCTGGGCAAGGAGGAGGCTGCTCGTTGCCACCACTGCCTGAACTGCCCCGAAGATACGGCGCAGCACACCTTAGAGGTGTGCCCAGCGTGGGACGTGCCGAGGGCGGAACTCCGGGCGGTCATCGGCCCGGATCTCTCTCTGCCAGCCATAGTCGCGGCTATGGTGGAGAGACCCGATGCGTGGGCTGCGGCGGCCTCCTTTTGCGAACGAGTCATGCTTGCAAAGGAGGCCGCCGAAAGAGAGAGGGAGTTGGCGGACCCCACTAGAAGGGGCCGTCGTCGCCGCGGTGCCAGGAACCACTGATGCACCGCGGCCTCGGTAGGGTCTTTTAAGACCACGGAGCCCCCATATGGCGTGCGACGCCGAAAGTGGGGCTCCACGGCAGGAGGCGCGCAAAAGGGGGCTATTTGCGCGCTAGTCACCCTGCCAAGAAGGATGGACGCTTCAGTGGTTCTGAGCGTCCGTTACTATCTGTTGGTAGTGGGGGGGGTTCTGTTCCCCCCCCGTGGAAGGAATGCCGAGAGGCATAGGTGCGAGGGGTCCGTGGTAAATTACCTCCGGTAACAGAGGCCAGGGACCCCGACCATTGTGCACCAAGAAGGACCACCGTGGGGTTTTAGTCAGTAGGAGTCTGACATATCCCCGTCGCTCGCCCCAGCGGCGGGGAATCCATGAGGATTTCCCCACGTAAAAAAAAAAAAAAAAAAAAAAAAAAAAAAAAAAAAAAAAAAAAAAAAAAAAGGTTAGGTTCCCCCACACGGTACAGCCTTGTCGTGGCGTGGGGGCTCAGTAGCCTCGGGCAATCCAGCCCGGGGTGAAGCTAATGTACCAAGAGTCCGCTTCTCTCCTCTGCTTCCAGAGCGAGCAGTAAGCGGACGGGAAGTCGTGGCACATTCTGATGTGCACGGCTTAGCCCCAGCGTTTGTCCACATTGGGCGGCTGGGGCGGGTGTTAGAACCTGGCGTCTGTGTCGCATCGGTCGGCCAGGTTCTGTCGTTGTGGGGCGGCAGTGTCTTCATGATACTGCCGGCCAACCCGTAAGCCTACTCCGGTGGGAACGGGGGCTCAGGCCACTGAGGTCTGGGCTGCGAGGAAGAAAACCTCTATAAAAAATTACCCCAATCCCAAGGTCGGCGTGCCGAGGGGATGAGTGTCTGGAGGGGGTCCAGTGCCTAGCGTCAGGGGTGGGGGGATAGCTCGAGTAGGCCGAGGATAAAACAGCCTACAAAAACTATGATGAACTCGGCATTTTTAAAGATAATTACCCAGGTGGGTCCCCGAAAGGGGGAATCCCACCCTTCCGCGGCCGCGGAAGGCGCCCCCGCGTATTCTGGGGGGGGCAAAAACTGCCAAACCAATGACCCATGCGATATTTCTAAGGATTTCGATATTAGCGACACAGCCGGAGAGTCGATGAGCGACAGCTCGTACAACTCTGCGGTGAACAAAGATGGACCAATGTCTGTTACGGACTCTCAACGTAAGAGAACGTACACAGGAAGTGGATCGGCATCTTCTGATACTGACACAGGTATGGAATATGAGAAGCGTCAATCTTCCATTAAAGCTCCTGCAAAAAGGGGCAGAGGAAGGCCACCCACAACCGGCCAATACATAGGGATAGGGAAAGCTCGAGAGGAAGCAGCTGCTGCAAAACGGGAGAGTTTCATGCTCCAAAAAATGGAGGAAACATCTCACCGCGTAGAGAGATATAATCTTTCGCAGCAGAAAAAACGTGATCAGGCACAAAAAGTCAGCGTCCCTGCATCTGAGAAAACGGCGAACGACCTGCTGAGCTCAGTTCAAGAACATCTCTCGGCCGTCATGAATGTGGCCAACCGATCAAAAAATATGAAGGGTACATTTGTTAGGGACCTAAAAAATGCAGCCACTTCAATTAGGGAGTTGTCTGAGGTCCTGTCGGAGCGCACGGCTACGGAGGAAAACAGAAGACTACAGACTGAGAACGACCGCCTCAAAAATGAGCTGCAATTAATGAAGGCCAGCAACGAAAGCCTCCATGCTGAGCAAGCCAAACTAAGGCAGGAGATGGAAACCCTTCGGGTTGAAATCAGGAGCGGGGGGAAATCATTAGAGGTTGGAGAAAACTTGGCCCAATCAATAATGATGCAAGTTGGGACAATGCTCAATGCGCGATTGGAGGCGTTAGAGGATCGGCTGCTCCCGGAGCGACGCTTAAGACCTCCATTGGCTGCTGATAAAGCGGCACGGAAACCAGAGGCTATTGCTGGGTCTGGAACTAGAGGACAACCAAGTTCAGTGCCTGCAAAAAATAACGTGGTGTTAGCCAAAGGAAAGGGAAAAAAGAGCACGAAACCATCGCATAGCTCAAATGCTAGCCCTGAATCCCGTTCGCAGCCCACCTGCACTACAATCTCTGAAGTGCAGCCAACTGCGGGCTCCTCAAATGTTGCTCCTGAAGAAACGTGGGCCACGGTTGTACGGCGGGGCAAAAAGAAGAGTCAGACGACTAGTACCACAAAGAAGCCCCAAAAACCAAAACCGAAGGCTAAGTCAGCGGCTAGCAAACTGAAGGTTCCAAGCTCGGCCGCAGTCATAGTAAGGTTAGAGGAGAGTGCTTCCCAGAACGGCATTACCTACTCTAAAATTCTGGGTGAAGCCAGGGAGAAAATGGATCTGTCTGGTCTTGGGATAGGGCCGCTCAGGATCCGCACAGCTCTTACAGGGGCACGAATGTACGAGGTCACTGGAGAGGGGTCCGCTGAAAAGGCCGACATTCTCGCATCCAAGCTGAGAGAGGTTTTAGAACCTGGAACGGCTAAGGTCTTTAGGCCTATGAAGATGGAAGATCTTCGTCTTATAGGTCTGGATGACACCGTCACACCAGAAGAGATCTCGCGCGCCGTCGCCATCGCTGGTGGCTGTGAGCCAGAAAACGTAAAAGTTGGGCAGGTTACTATTGGCCCACGCGGCAGTTCAACTGTCCACATAAAATGCCCTCTGACTGCAGCCAAAAAACTTTTACAGGAGGGAGGGCTGCAAATCGGGTGGGGTGCGGTTCGGGCTCAACTTCTCCCTAGAAAGGAGCTTCGCTGCTTCAGGTGCCTGGAAACTGGACATGTACGTGCAACGTGCAAATCAGAGATTGACCGTGGTAGTAACTGTTACCGTTGTGGACTACCGGGTCATAAAAAGGGGGAATGCGATGCAACACCGTGCTGTCCAGTTTGCAAAGAGGGAAATAAGCCAGCTGACCACATGATAGGAGCTAAAGTGTGCTCGACTAATCGAACAAAGTCAGCCAACAAAAAGAAGGGATTTAACCAGCGAAAAGTTGTTAAACCAAGCCAGCCAAAAACGAATGGTGGTTTGAGAACAGGGATGGAACCCATGGTCATTACTTAGTGATGGCCATGCAGATTTTGCAAGTTAATATCAACCACTGCGCCATCGCTCAGGATCTCTTTATTCAGAGTATGGCGGAGTGGCTGATACAAGTAGGCGTGGTCTCGGAGCCATACTTCGTCCCTACAGGGGTAAACTGGGTGTCGGACCTGAACGGCGTGGCGGCAATCACTGTCAGCCGGTCATCAGGGCTGTTGCTAGAAGAAATAACCAGAGGTCAGGGTTTCGTTGCAGCACGCATTGGGGAAATTGTAGTAATTTCCATTTACTTCTCTGCCAATGGGTCGCTTGCCGACTACGAAACCTTCTTACAAGAATTGGAAGCAGCAGTCCTGCAACGTCGCCCACGCCAAGTGTTGGTCGCTGGAGACTTCAATGCCAAATCCGTGGCTTGGGGTTCTCCGGCGACAGAAGCCTTCGGTGAGGCGGTAATGGAGTGGGCGACGGCCACGGGAGTGACCGTGGCCAACAGAGGTTCGGCACCTACATGCGTTCGGCATAACGGGAGTTCGATTGTCGATTTGACCTTCGCAACTCCCGGTCTCTGGGCCCTGATCAAGGGCTGGAGGGTTATCACGGACGTGGAGTCGTACTCGGACCATCGGTACATCCGGTTCGAGATCTCCGCGTCCCAGCCAGCCACCTTACCGGGTGGCCCGTCGGCAAATGGGGGACCTAGGTGGGCCCTCACCAGGCTGGACAAGGATATGATGGAGGAAGCATCCATCGTCCAGTCCTGGATGTCACCGCCGCCCGGTGCGGCCGTTGACATCAATGCCGAGGTGAGCTGGTTTATTGATGCCCTCACAGAGATATGCGACGCATCGATGCCCCGTGCGGGACCGATGGCTCCGAGGCGGCAAGTGCACTGGTGGAGCGCCGAAATCGCTCGATTGCGATTAGCAAGTATGACGGCGCGCCGCCGGTGCAAAAGAAATCGCAGGAGGAGGATCCGGGACGAGGCGGAACAGCTCCGCCGCGTGGAAATATTCCGCGAGGCAAAGAAGGCCCTGAAGATTGCGATAATCAGGGCCAAAGAAGCCTCGCGAAGGGAGCTTCTGGAGGCTCTTGAGAATGATCCATGGGGGCGTGCCTACAGAATGGCCAGGCAAAGGCTTAGACCATGGGCGCCCCCGCTAACGACGAGTCTCCAGACCCACGTGGTGGAAAACGTGGTTTCGGCCTTGTTCCCGGACAGGGGGGCGCATCAGCCCCCTGTAATGGCTCTTGAGCGGCAGCGTTCGGTGGATGAACATCTCGTCCCCGAAGTGACCGAACCGGAGTTGGCGGTGGCCATAGAGCGCCTGAAAAAGAAGAAGACAGCCCCGGGACTAGACGGGATCCCGGGGAAGGCGTGGGTAGTGGCGCTCAAACCGTTCCTGGAGGAGAGGTTTCGGGGCCTGTTCTCCACGTGCCTGGAACAAGGTGTTTTTCCAGAGCCGTGGAAGACGGGTAAACTCGTGCTTCTGCGAAAGGACGGGCGCCCCGCTGACTCTATTGAACCCTCGGCTTTTCGTCCTATAGTCCTGCTCGACGAGGCGGGCAAACTGTTGGAAAGGGTGATCTCTGCCCGAATCGTCGAGCACTTAGAGGGAGCTGGTCCGAACCTCTCGGACCAGCAGTTCGGTTTCAGGCGCTGTCGCTCGACAGTACATGCAGTTTTGCGGGTCCGTTCAATAGCGGACGAGGCGGTCTCCCAGGGCGAGGTGGTGTTGGCGGTATCGCTCGATATCAAAAACGCATTTAACACCATGCCCTGGTCCTGTATAGCGGAGGCACTGAAATTTCACGAAGTGCCTCCGTACTTGAGGAGGATCCTCGGGTCGTACCTCTCGGATCGGTTCATCACATATCCGCTTCGAGAGGGTTGGGGTCGCCGCGAAATGACATGCGGTGTTCCACAGGGCTCAGTCTTGGGCCCGCTCCTGTGGAACATCGGCTACGACTGGGTTTTACGCGGCGCCAACCTCTGGGGTGTCCAACTCACCTGCTATGCAGACGACACCCTAGTGACGGCTCGAGGAAAAACGTACAGAGAGGCCGCCATCCGCGGAACGGCGGGTGTGGCGCACGTAGTGCGCCGTATTAGGTCGTTGGGCCTGGAAGTGGCCCTGAACAAATCCGAGGCCTTGTGGTTCCATGGTCCTCGGAATCGTCCGCCGGTAGGGGAATCCGCCATCGTCGTGGGTGGCGAGAGGATTGCCGTCGAGTCCACGTTAAAATACTTGGGACTAACACTCGACGGCCGTTGGACGTTCCGCGCTCACTTCGAGCGTTTGGGGCCCCGGTTGATGGTTGCGGCAGCTGCACTCAGCAGACTCCTGCCGAACCTTGGGGGCCCTGGGAGCGCGTGCAGGCAGCTCTATATGGGGGTCGTACGGTCTATGGCCATGTACGGCTCCCCAGTGTGGGCTGACGCCCTGAAGGGGTCGAATGCGGCGCTTCTTCATGCGCCGCAACGGCTCATGGCTGTCAGGGCGTCAAGGGGATACCGCACGGTATCCCGAGAGGCTGCCTGCCTAATGGCGGGTTCGAAGCCGTGGGAGTTAGACGCGCAAGTTCTCGCGTCGACCTTCCACTGGCGCGAAGAACGGCGGACACAGGGCCACTGGCCCACAAATCGGGAGACTGCGGCCTACAAACGGGAGGTCGAGTCAGCTGCCCTGGAGGCATGGGCGCTCCGGCTGGGTCAGCCGAGTGCGGGGCACAGGACGGTGGAGGCGATCCTCCCCGTCTTTACGCAGTGGTTGCAGCGAGAGCACGGATCTCTGAGCTTTCGGCTGACACAGGTCCTTTCCGGGCATGGTTGCTTTGGGAAGTACCTGTGGCGGTTGGGCAAGGAGCAGGCTGCTCGTTGCCACCACTGCCTAAATTGCCCCGAAGAGACGGCGCAGCATACATTGGAAGTGTGCCCAGCGTGGGACGAAGAGAGGGCAGCACTCCGGGCGGTCATCGGCCCGGATCTCTCTCTGCCAGCCGTGGTCGCGGCTATGGTGGAGAGACCCGATGCGTGGGCGGCGGCGGCCTCCTTTTGCGAACGAGTCATGCTTGCAAAGGAGGCCGCCGAACGAGAGAGGGAGTTGGCGGACCCCACTGGAAGGGGCCGTCGTCGCCGCGGTGTCAGGAACCACTGACGCCGCGGCCATCGGTAGGGTCTTCTAAGACCACGGAGCCCCCATATGGCGTGCGACGCTGAAAGTGGGGCTCCACGGCAGGAGGCGCGCAAAGGGGGGCTATTTGCGCGCTAGCCACCCTGCCAAGAAGGACGGACGCTCAAGTGGTTCTGAGCGTCCGTTACTATGTGTGGGTAATAGGGGGGTTCTGCTCCCCCCTTTGTAGGAATGCCGTGAGGCAAAGGTGCGAGGGGTCCGTGGTAAATTACCTTCGGTAACAGAGGCCAGGGACCCCGACCATTGTGCACCAAGAAGGACCACCGTGGGGTTTTAGTCAGTAGAAGTCTGACATATCCCCGTCGCTCCCCCCAGCGGCGGGGAATCCATGAGGATTTCCCCACGTAAAAAAAAAAAAAAAAAAAAAGGTTAGGTTAGGTTAGGTTAGGTTAGGTTAGGTTAGGTTAGGTTAGGTTAGGTTAGGTTAGGTTAGGTTAGGTTAGGTTAGGTTAGGTTAGGTTAGGTTAGGTTAGGTTAGGTTAGGTTAGGTTAGGTTAGGTTAGGTTAGGTTAGGTTAGGTTAGGTTAGGTTAGGTTAGGTTAGGTTAGGTTAGGTTAGGTTAGGTTAGGTTAGGTTAGGTTAGGTTAGGTTAGGTTAGGTTAGGTTAGGTTAGGTTAGGTTAGGTTAGGTTAGGTTAGGTTAGGTTAGGTTAGGTTAGGTTAGGTTAGGTTAGGTTAGGTTAGGTTAGGTTAGGTTAGGTTAGGTTAGGTTAGGTTAGGTTAGGTTAGGTTAGGTTAGGTTAGGTTAGGTTAGGTTAGGTTAGGTTAGGTTAGGTTAGGTTAGGTTAGGTTAGGTTAGGTTAGGTTAGGTTAGGTTAGGTTAGGTTAGGTTAGGTTAGGTTAGGTTAGGTTAGGTTAGGTTAGGTTAGGTTAGGTTAGGTTAGGTTAGGTTAGGTTAGGTTAGGTTAGGTTAGGTTAGGTTAGGTTAGGTTAGGTTAGGTTAGGTTAGGTTAGGTTAGGTTAGGTTAGGTTAGGTTAGGTTAGGTTAGGTTAGGTTAGGTTAGGTTAGGTTAGGTTAGGTTAGGTTAGGTTAGGTTAGGTTAGGTTAGGTTAGGTTAGGTTAGGTTAGGTTAGGTTAGGTTAGGTTAGGTTAGGTTAGGTTAGGTTAGGTTAGGTTAGGTTAGGTTAGGTTAGGTTAGGTTAGGTTAGGTTAGGTTAGGTTAGGTTAGGTTAGGTTAGGTTAGGTTAGGTTAGGTTAGGTTAGGTTAGGTTAGGTTAGGTTAGGTTAGGTTAGGTTAGGTTAGGTTAGGTTAGGTTAGGTTAGGTTAGGTTAGGTTAGGTTAGGTTAGGTTAGGTTAGGTTAGGTTAGGTTAGGTTAGGTTAGGTTAGGTTAGGTTAGGTTAGGTTAGGTTAGGTTAGGTTAGGTTAGGTTAGGTTAGGTTAGGTTAGGTTAGGTTAGGTTAGGTTAGGTTAGGTTAGGTTAGGTTAGGTTAGGTTAGGTTAGGTTAGGTTAGGTTAGGTTAGGTTAGGTTAGGTTAGGTTAGGTTAGGTTAGGTTAGGTTAGGTTAGGTTAGGTTAGGTTAGGTTAGGTTAGGTTAGGTTAGGTTAGGTTAGGTTAGGTTAGGTTAGGTTAGGTTAGGTTAGGTTAGGTTAGGTTAGGTTAGGTTAGGTTAGGTTAGGTTAGGTTAGGTTAGGTTAGGTTAGGTTAGGTTAGGTTAGGTTAGGTTAGGTTAGGTTAGGTTAGGTTAGGTTAGGTTAGGTTAGGTTAGGTTAGGTTAGGTTAGGTTAGGTTAGGTTAGGTTAGGTTAGGTTAGGTTAGGTTAGGTTAGGTTAGGTTAGGTTAGGTTAGGTTAGGTTAGGTTAGGTTAGGTTAGGTTAGGTTAGGTTAGGTTAGGTTAGGTTAGGTTAGGTTAGGTTAGGTTAGGTTAGGTTAGGTTAGGTTAGGTTAGGTTAGGTTAGGTTAGGTTA
The DNA here is from genome assembly GCA_963576735.1 of Bedellia somnulentella. Lineage (NCBI taxonomy): Eukaryota > Metazoa > Arthropoda > Insecta > Lepidoptera > Bedelliidae > Bedellia > Bedellia somnulentella. The sequence goes on along the minus strand of CAUYWD010000278.1, from coordinate 24,603 downwards.
GGTTAGGTTAGGTTAGGTTAGGTTAGGTTAGGTTAGGTTAGGTTAGGTTAGGTTAGGTTAGGTTAGGTTAGGTTAGGTTAGGTTAGGTTAGGTTAGGTTAGGTTAGGTTAGGTTAGGTTAGGTTAGGTTAGGTTAGGTTAGGTTAGGTTAGGTTAGGTTAGGTTAGGTTAGGTTAGGTTAGGTTAGGTTAGGTTAGGTTAGGTTAGGTTAGGTTAGGTTAGGTTAGGTTAGGTTAGGTTAGGTTAGGTTAGGTTAGGTTAGGTTAGGTTAGGTTAGGTTAGGTTAGGTTAGGTTAGGTTAGGTTAGGTTAGGTTAGGTTAGGTTAGGTTAGGTTAGGTTAGGTTAGGTTAGGTTAGGTTAGGTTAGGTTAGGTTAGGTTAGGTTAGGTTAGGTTAGGTTAGGTTAGGTTAGGTTAGGTTAGGTTAGGTTAGGTTAGGTTAGGTTAGGTTAGGTTAGGTTAGGTTAGGTTAGGTTAGGTTAGGTTAGGTTAGGTTAGGTTAGGTTAGGTTAGGTTAGGTTAGGTTAGGTTAGGTTAGGTTAGGTTAGGTTAGGTTAGGTTAGGTTAGGTTAGGTTAGGTTAGGTTAGGTTAGGTTAGGTTAGGTTAGGTTAGGTTAGGTTAGGTTAGGTTAGGTTAGGTTAGGTTAGGTTAGGTTAGGTTAGGTTAGGTTAGGTTAGGTTAGGTTAGGTTAGGTTAGGTTAGGTTAGGTTAGGTTAGGTTAGGTTAGGTTAGGTTAGGTTAGGTTAGGTTAGGTTAGGTTAGGTTAGGTTAGGTTAGGTTAGGTTAGGTTAGGTTAGGTTAGGTTAGGTTAGGTTAGGTTAGGTTAGGTTAGGTTAGGTTAGGTTAGGTTAGGTTAGGTTAGGTTAGGTTAGGTTAGGTTAGGTTAGGTTAGGTTAGGTTAGGTTAGGTTAGGTTAGGTTAGGTTAGGTTAGGTTAGGTTAGGTTAGGTTAGGTTAGGTTAGGTTAGGTTAGGTTAGGTTAGGTTAGGTTAGGTTAGGTTAGGTTAGGTTAGGTTAGGTTAGGTTAGGTTAGGTTAGGTTAGGTTAGGTTAGGTTAGGTTAGGTTAGGTTAGGTTAGGTTAGGTTAGGTTAGGTTAGGTTAGGTTAGGTTAGGTTAGGTTAGGTTAGGTTAGGTTAGGTTAGGTTAGGTTAGGTTAGGTTAGGTTAGGTTAGGTTAGGTTAGGTTAGGTTAGGTTAGGTTAGGTTAGGTTAGGTTAGGTTAGGTTAGGTTAGGTTAGGTTAGGTTAGGTTAGGTTAGGTTAGGTTAGGTTAGGTTAGGTTAGGTTAGGTTAGGTTAGGTTAGGTTAGGTTAGGTTAGGTTAGGTTAGGTTAGGTTAGGTTAGGTTAGGTTAGGTTAGGTTAGGTTAGGTTAGGTTAGGTTAGGTTAGGTTAGGTTAGGTTAGGTTAGGTTAGGTTAGGTTAGGTTAGGTTAGGTTAGGTTAGGTTAGGTTAGGTTAGGTTAGGTTAGGTTAGGTTAGGTTAGGTTAGGTTAGGTTAGGTTAGGTTAGGTTAGGTTAGGTTAGGTTAGGTTAGGTTAGGTTAGGTTAGGTTAGGTTAGGTTAGGTTAGGTTAGGTTAGGTTAGGTTAGGTTAGGTTAGGTTAGGTTAGGTTAGGTTAGGTTAGGTTAGGTTAGGTTAGGTTAGGTTAGGTTAGGTTAGGTTAGGTTAGGTTAGGTTAGGTTAGGTTAGGTTAGGTTAGGTTAGGTTAGGTTAGGTTAGGTTAGGTTAGGTTAGGTTAGGTTAGGTTAGGTTAGGTTAGGTTAGGTTAGGTTAGGTTAGGTTAGGTTAGGTTAGGTTAGGTTAGGTTAGGTTAGGTTAGGTTAGGTTAGGTTAGGTTAGGTTAGGTTAGGTTAGGTTAGGTTAGGTTAGGTTAGGTTAGGTGGTTAGGTTAGGTTAGGTTAGGTTAGGTTAGGTTAGGTTAGGTTAGGTTAGGTTAGGTTAGGTTAGGTTAGGTTAGGTTAGGTTAGGTTAGGTTAGGTTAGGTTAGGTTAGGTTAGGTTAGGTTAGGTTAGGTTAGGTTAGGTTAGGTTAGGTTAGGTTAGGTTAGGTTAGGTTAGGTTAGGTTAGGTTAGGTTGGTTAGGTTAGGTTAGGTTAGGTTAGGTTAGGTTAGGTTAGGTTAGGTTAGGTTAGGTTAGGTTAGGTTAGGTTAGGTTAGGTTAGGTTAGGTTAGGTTAGGTTAGGTTAGGTTAGGTTAGGTTAGGTTAGGTTAGGTTAGGTTAGGTTAGGTTAGGTTAGGTTAGGTTAGGTTAGGTTAGGTTAGGTTAGGTTAGGTTAGGTTAGGTTAGGTTAGGTTAGGTTAGGTTAGGTTAGGTTAGGTTAGGTTAGGTTAGGTTAGGTTAGGTTAGGTTAGGTTAGGTTAGGTTAGGTTAGGTTAGGTTAGGTTAGGTTAGGTTAGGTTAGGTTAGGTTAGGTTAGGTTAGGTTAGGTTAGGTTAGGTTAGGTTAGGTTAGGTTAGGTTAGGTTAGGTTAGGTTAGGTTAGGTTAGGTTAGGTTAGGTTAGGTTAGGTTAGGTTAGGTTAGGTTAGGTTAGGTTAGGTTAGGTTAGGTTAGGTAGGTTAGGTTAGGTTAGGTTAGGTTAGGTTAGGTTAGGTTAGGTTAGGTTAGGTTAGGTTAGGTTAGGTTAGGTTAGGTTAGGTTAGGTTAGGTTAGGTTAGGTTAGGTTAGGTTAGGTTAGGTTAGGTTAGGTTAGGTTAGGTTAGGTTAGGTTAGGTTAGGTTAGGTTAGGTTAGGTTAGGTAGGTTAGGTTAGGTTAGGTTAGGTTAGGTTAGGTTAGGTTAGGTTAGGTTAGGTTAGGTTAGGTTAGGTTAGGTTAGGTTAGGTTAGGTTAGGTTAGGTTAGGTTAGGTTAGGTTAGGTTAGGTTAGGTTAGGTTAGGTTAGGTTAGGTTAGGTTAGGTTAGGTTAGGTTAGGTTAGGTTAGGTTAGGTTAGGTTAGGTTAGGTTAGGTTAGGTTAGGTTAGGTTAGGTTAGGTTAGGTTAGGTTAGGTTAGGTTAGGTTAGGTTAGGTTAGGTTAGGTTAGGTTAGGTTAGGTTAGGTTAGGTTAGGTTAGTTAGGTTAGGTTAGGTTAGGTTAGGTTAGGTTAGGTTAGGTTAGGTTAGGTTAGGTTAGGTTAGGTTAGGTTAGGTTAGTTAGGTTAGGTTAGGTTAGGTTAGGTTAGGTTAGGTTAGGTTAGGTTAGGTTAGGTTAGGTTAGGTTAGGTTGTTAGGTTAGGTTAGGTTAGGTTAGGTTAGGTTAGGTTAGGTTAGGTTAGGTTAGGTTAGGTTAGGTTAGGTTAGGTTAGTTAGGTTAGGTTAGGTTAGGTTAGGTTAGGTTAGGTTAGTTAGGTTAGGTTAGGTTAGGTTAGGTTAGGTTAGGTTAGGTTAGTTAGGTTAGGTTAGGTTAGGTTAGGTTAGGTTAGGTTAGGTTAGGTTAGGTAGTTAGGTTAGGTTAGGTTAGGTTAGGTTAGGTTAGGTTAGTTAGGTTAGGTTAGGTTAGGTTAGGTTAGGTTAGGTTAGGTTAGGTTAGGTTAGGTTAGGTTAGGTTAGGTTAGGTTAGGTTAGGTTAGGTTAGGTTAGGTTAGGTTAGGTTAGGTTAGGTTAGGTTAGGTTAGGTTGGAGCGTGTGGGGAAGCTGCAGGAAGAGCTTGCGGCTGCAAGGCTGAGCAGCTCGGCTGGGGAAGAGTGCCCCCGAACCCCCACTCCTCAACCGCCGGCACACCCCGAGCGGGATATGGAGGCGGTAGAAAAGCTCGTTGCGGAGAGGATTGCGACTCTCCGCAAAGAGATGTTTCCCAATGAAGGGAGGACCGCACCGAACGCCGAGGTACGAAACGGAAAGAAGCGCAAACCGACCAAGATCCCCCCAATTGTGGACCTGCCACCGGTGGAGATCTTGGCCCCTAATGACTCCCATCCAGCCGGCCCGCAACCCAACGAATGGGTCAAGGCCCTCGGTCGGAAGGAAAAAGCGAAGTCGCCACAGGCTGTCAGGCAGCCAAGGACTCCAGTGGTCAAGGTGGTGCCCACACCACAAAAGAGCCAGAAGCCGCCGAAAGTCCCGAGCAAAGCGGTTATCACCGTTAGAACAAGGGAGGGTACTGACTCCACCCTAGGCGCGGTCATGAAGGCGGCCAGGGAACGGATTAACCTGCGGGACCTCGGTATCCCAACGGTCCGTCAGAGGAAAACCCTCTCGGGGGGGCTCCTGCTGGAGATACCGGGGCCAGAAAGTGCCAAAAAAGCCGACGCACTGGCTGCCGCCATGACGGCGAAACTGACCGACTTCGAGGTCAGCATCGTGCGGCCGGTTAAAACCTCGGAGGTCCGAATCCACGACCTTGACGATTCGCTGTCTGCCCACGACGTTGTGGCCGCAATAGTGGCAGCTAGCGGCTGCAAGGAGTCGGAGGTAAAGGTGGGGGATGTCCACCGTAGAGGCCAAAGCCGACTCGGTACGGCCTGGGTTAAATGCCCTATAGCCGTGGCTAACAAGCTAACGACTGGAAAAACACTGCCTGTGGGATGGGCCGCTGCCCGAGTTGAGCCCCTGAAATCCCGAAAAACGCAGTGCTATAAGTGCATGGACTTTGGTCACGTCCGGAAACAGTGCCCTAATTCGGCCGACCGCAGCGACTGCTGCTACAGGTGCGGGGAAAAAGGCCACAAGGCCCGCGAGTGCAATGCAAAGGAGCCGAAATGCCCTCTCTGCACCGAGGCAGGGAAACCGGCTAACCACCGCCTGGGCACCAAAAACTGCCTACAGCACTCAGAAGGAAACGGCAAAAAGACCGGGAGAATACCGGCGAAAGTGGCAACAACCACTGGGGAGGATATAAACGCCGCAAAGCATGGATAACCACACCATCATCCAATGCAACCTCAACCACTGCCGCGGGGCACAGGACCTCCTGATGCAATACGTATCAGAAAGGCCTGTGGCAGTGGCCGCGGTTCAAGAACCATACAGCGTCCCAGACCATCCCCGCTGGTTCAAAGACACTACAGGCATGGCAGCGGTGTACTGGGGTGGGAGCCTCACCAACATGCCCGTTACACCCCTCAGACAGGGACAAGGCTGGGTTGCCGTAAAGTGGGGTAAAACAGTTATCGTTAGCTGCTACGCCTCACCGAACTGCAGCCTGGCTGAGTTTGAGACTTTTCTGGACTCCCTTGCGGTCTGCACGAGTGACCTCACCCATCACCCGATGATGCTCTTGGGGGACTTCAATGCCCGATCCCGAGCCTGGGGGGACACAATTTGCAACCGCAGGGGGGAAACCATCCAGGAATGGGCGGCCCAGTTGGACGTCGTGCTACTAAATTCCGGGGGAACGCCCACCTGCTCGCGATGGCAGGGGGATTCGGTCGTCGACCTCTCCTTTGTGAACCGTTCGGCCCTCAGCAAGGTCTCTGGTTGGAGAGTGATGGATGATGTGGCCACTCTATCCGACCACCACTATGTTGCGATGAGGATGTCGACGCCGAAAAGACCTGCCCATCAGGAGGTTACCCAGAATAGGTGGTGCGCTAAAAAGATGGACCGGGACCTGCTGTCGGCGGCAGCAAACGTGGCGGCCTGGCAGCCCGAGCCAGACATAATCAACCCGGAAGCAGAGGCTGAATGGTTCCGGGAAACCATGGTTACCGTCTGTGACTCAGCGATGCCGCGAACCAGGCCCCGCGAGAGGAAAAGCCAGTATTGGTGGTCGGGCGAAATCGCGGGACTCCGCACAGCCTGTTTGGCTAGTAGGCGACGGTGCAACAGAACCCGAAGACGGCGGCGGGCTACGGACGCCGAAAAAACCGAAGCCTATCTAGCCTACAGGGAGGCAACTGTGCGCCTGCAAAACGCGATTGCTCAATCCAAAGAGAGCGCTTGGAAGGAGCTGACAGAGCAGCTGGACCAGGATCCCTGGGGGAAGCCGTATAAGGTGGTCCTCGGGAAACTGCGTCCATGGGCCCCACCCGTCACCGAAACCCTCGAGTCGGAATTCCTGACCAATGTGGTGGACACCCTGTTCCCCTTTGCTCGGGATGAACGCCTCGCGGGAGCGGCCTACCGACAGGAGCTGCAGTGGTCCGATGACTGGGCTGTCACGACCGAGGAGCTCGAAAGAGCAGTAAAGCGAATGGGCAGGAAGAATACAGCCCCGGGCCCGGACGGGATCCCAGGGAAAGCGTGGGCGTTAGCGCTGAAGGTACTGGGTGGCAGACTTCAGCTGCTGTTTACCTGCTGTCTCCGGTTGGGCCACTACCCCAGTGACTGGAGAAGGGCGGGGCTGGTGCTCCTGCGGAAAGAAGGGAAGAACGCCTCCCTTCCCTCATCCTACCGCCCCATATGCCTCCTGGACGAGTCGGGGAAGCTGTTTGAGAGAGTGATCGCCGAACGCGTATACGCGCACCTAGCCGACGAGGGCCCCGATCTGTCGGATAGGCAGTACGGCTTCAGAGTGGGGCGCTCTACGGTCGATGCGATCCGGTGGGTCCGCTCTCATTCCGGGCAAGCAGTTGAAGAGGGTAAAGTGGTGCTGGCGATTAGCCTGGATATCGCCAATGCGTTTAACACCCTTCCCTGGACTGCCATACGCGATGCGCTGAGGAGGTTCCGCATGCCCGAGTACATATGCCGTATTATTGGGGCATACTTGTCAGACCGGAAGATAAACTTCAAAGACAGGGAACGCTCCACACAGAGCAAGGAAGTTTGTTGCGGTGTGCCCCAAGGGTCTGTGCTCGGGCCTATTCTATGGAATATCGCGTACGACATCGTCCTGACAACCAGGTTTCCGGTGGGCAGCGAACTGGTCTGCTATGCCGATGACACTCTTGTCCTCGTCGAAGGCTCGGATTTCGAGCGGACGGCACGGCTAGCAGACCTCACACTCGCCAGGGTGGTGGCGTGTATCGAGAGCCTAGGGCTGAAGGTTTCTCCACAAAAGACAGAAGCGATATGGTTCCATGGCCTGCCGAAGAATCGGGAACCGCCTGATACCACCATCAGAGTTGGTGGCGTCCCGGTGAAGGTGGGTCATTACCTTAAATATCTGGGGGTCATCCTGGACAGCCGATGGCTCTTCGCGGAACATATAGAAAGGATGATCCCCAAAACTTTGAAAGTCGCAGGAGCACTGCACCGGCTGCTGCCAAACCTTGGTGGTCCATCTGAGGAGGTCCGAAGGTTATACTCTGGCATTATTCGCTCGATCGCCCTCTACGCGGCTCCAGCTTGGTCTGACAGACTGTCACGGAGCTGCGTGAGGAAGCTCAACAGCTGTCAGCGTCTGATAGCCATCAGAGTTGCCAGGGGATACCGGACGATCTCCTTCGACGCAGCTACACTTCTGGCGCGTATGCCGCCGTTCGATTTGCTCGCGGCAGCGGATACGGCCGTGTATGTCAGGTCCCGCAATGCGACCGATCAGCGGCAGACGGACAGGGAGAAGTCTGCACTCCGAAAGGAGCAGAGGCAGATTGCACTAGAAGCCTGGGCAGAGCGCCTCTCAGACAGGCCAGCCTGCGAACGGCGGACAGTAAAGGCGATCCTTCCCAGCTTCCGGGAATGGATCGAAAGACCGGGAGGAAGGGTGAGCTTCGGCTTCACCCAGATAGTCACCGGACACGGATGTTTCGGTGACTATCTGAACAAAATTGGTCGTGCCGAAACGACAAAATGCCACCACTGCAGCAGCAACTTAGACTCGGCGCAACATACCCTGGAGTTTTGCCCGGCTTGGGACAATGAGCGCCGAGTTCTAACAAGTAAAATCGGGACTGACTTGTCCCCGCCATCCCTCATCAAAGCGATGTTGGAGGGCGAGGAGTGCTGGGAGGCCGCCATCACATTCTGCGATAGTGTGATGGAGATGAAAGCTGCAGCCGAGCGAGAGCGGGAGAGGGCAGATCCCACCTTGCGGCGACCCCATCGGGCGGCTGGGCAGCGAGGGGGCGGCGGCAGTTCCGATCTGCCGCCGGCCCAACCGTAAGCCCATTTCGGTGGGAACGGGGGACCAGGCCACTGAGGCCTGGGCCACGAGGAAGCAAACCTCTATAAAAAATGCCACGAAGGTGTCACTTTCTCGGCCCAGCGTCTGCTGGCATCCGGCGGCTGGGCAGCGAGGGGGCGGCGGCAGTTTTGACCTGCCGCCGGCCCAACCGTAAACCCATTTCGGTGGGAACGGGGGACCAGGCCACTGAGGCCTGGGCCGCGAGGAAGCAAACCTCTATAAAAAATGCCACGATGGTGTCACTTTTCGTTACGGGGTGGGGGCCCCGTCTCGAATTTTGTGGCCCAAGGAGGCGGTGGCAGTTGGTGGACGACTGCTGCCGAGCCGCAAGGCGTGCGGAGTACTGGGGCGCGTTTTCGTTCCCCAGGGAGGTGCCCGAAAGGGCAAGACACGAGGGCGTCACCGGCGTGTTCAGCGAGGTCCCGGAGGCGTCCCAAGTGTCTGAGGAAGTCCACCGTGGAAAGGTTTAGTGGGTGAAACCCCACATAACCTGGCCGCCTGCCCCCCTTTGGGCGGTCAGTGTATCTGTTTCCAGATTCCGACCACGTAAAAAAAAAAAAAAAAAAAAAAAAGGTTAGGTTAGGTTAGGTTAGGTTAGGTTAGGTTAGGTTAGGTTAGGTTAGGTTAGGTTAGGTTAGGTTAGGTTAGGTTAGGTTAGGTTCCCCCACACGGTACAGCCTTGTCGTGGCGTGGGGGCTCAGTAGCCTCGGGCAATCCAGTCCGGGGTGAAGCTAATGTACCAAAAGTCCGCTTCTCTCCTCTGCTTACAGAGCGAGCAGTAAGCGGACGGGAAGTCGTGGCACATTCTGATGTGCACGGCTTAGCCCCAGCGTTTGTCCACATTGGGCGGCTGGGGCGGGTGTTAGAACCTGGCGTCTGTGTCGCATCGGTCGGCCAGGTTCTGTCTTGTCGTGGATTCGGTCCCAGCGACTGTCCATATTGGGCGGCTGGTGATGGAGGGGCGGCAGTGTCTTCATGATACTGCCGGCCAACCCGTAAGCCTACTTCGGTGGGAACGGGGGCTCAGGCCACTGAGGTCTGGGCTGCGAGGAAGAAAACCTCTATAAAAAATTACCCTAATCCTAAGGTCAGCGTGCCGAGAGGATGAATGTCTGGAGGGGGTCCAGTGCCAAGCGCAGGGGATGGGGGGGTTAAGCTCGATGGTAGGCCGAGGGTAAAGCCTACCAAAAAACTAATATGAACAAGGAAATTTTGAAGAGTATTACCCAGGTGGGTCCCCGAAAGGGGGAATCCCACCCTTCCGCTTCTGCGGAAGGCGCCCCCGCGTATTCTGGGGGGGGCAAAAACTTCCAAACCAACGACCAAGGCAAACGATTAACGGATTCCGATTTTAGTGATGAGGGGATGAGCGACTCATCAATGAAGACTGCAGGTAGCTCGAATAGCTTCTTTGATCTCCTAAGAAAGCGGCGAGCTGGGAGCGGACTGAGTGTCTCAGACTCCGATGGCAGTGAAAATTCCTTTGCTGGTAGCACAGTACCACCAAAAAAAGGCCGTGGAAGACCTCCTTCCACAGGAGAATACATAGGCGTGGGCAAGGCAAGGGCTGATGCAAAAGCAGCGCGAAATCAGTTCTTACGGCAAGAGCAGATAGTAACGGAAAAGGAGGATATAAGCCAGCGAGCCAACCGTAATGCAGCTCGGAAAGATAAAACGCAGGCCTCAACAGCCCTAAGTGCGAAAAATTCGGCTGCAGAATTAGCTCAGACTGTCGAAGAGGGGGTCTCGAAAATACTGGAAGTAGCCAAGAGATCGGGAAATTTAAAAGGTACTTTTGTAAGGGACCTTAAGAATGCGGCGGAAAAAATTCTGCATCATAATGAACTTCTCAAGGAGTGTTCATCTTCTGATGAAGTTATAAAGTTGCAGGAAGAGCTCTCCCGGCAAAAGGAGGAAAATCAAAGGATAAAAGCCGATAACGCTAGCTTAGCTAGCCAAATGGATGCTCTGCGGATGGAATTGGCGGAAATGAGGGTAAAGATTAGCGGCATTAGCTCATCCTCGGAGAAAACATCCTCGCCAGATGAAAACTTAGCTCGTGCAATCATGGTTCAAGTAGGAACCATGGTTAACGCCAGACTTGAGGCACTGGAAGGCCGTCTCCTTCCAGAAAAACGGATTCGCCCACCGTTGGCTGCAGATGGAGTAACCTCAAAGCTGGTAGCAAACGCTGCACCACAAAGAAAGGGTACATCTGTAGCTAAAGGGACCCAACAAAAAACGGCGGAAAAGGGCAAGGGCAAAGGCCAGGGTAAGAAAACTGCTAAAATATCCTCACCAGAAGTGAGCCTACAAGAAGTAGCCCAACCTTTGGGTCCTCGAGCTGCGGATTTGCAACCTGTTCCCGGCCCTTCTTCAGGGGACGCAGTAGAGTCCTGGGCGACTGTGGTCCGGCGGGGCAAGAAGCGGTCCACAAAAGATGTTCCAGCAAAAGACCGTCAGCCGACCAAAAACAAAGCGGCATCAAAGAAGCTACGAGTCCCTCGTACTTCAGCAGTAATAGTTACGCTTCAAGAACAAGCTTGTGAGTCTGGTCTTACTTACAAGCAAATTATGACTGAAGCAAGGCAAAAGTTGGACCTGCCAGGCTTAGGGATGGGGCCCTTGCGTATGCGGACAGCATTAACTGGGGCTCGAAAACTAGAGGTAGGTGGTGAGAGCTCCTCTCAGAAGGCGGACGTTCTTGCGGCGAAATTAAGAGAAGTTTTTGATGCCAGTATGGTGAAAATTTCTAGGCCATCAAAACTGGAAGACCTACGTCTTGTCGGCCTAGACGATTCAGTCTCTGTAGAAGAAGTGAGAGTCGTCATTGCAACTGCTGCTGATTGCTCCACATCAGACTTAAAGGTGGGGCAGATAACGGAAGGACAACGCGGATTGTGTTCTGTTCACATTAGGTGTCCAACCGTTACTGCCAAGAAACTATTGCAGTTGAAGGCGCTAGAAATCGGTTACGGAACGGCTAGGGTGCAGCTTCTTTCAAAGAAAGAGTTACGCTGCTATAAATGCCTCGAACCTGGCCATGTTCGTGCGCAGTGCAAGTCGGAGGTAGACCGTAGCAACTTTTGCTACCGTTGCGGTCAGCCAGACCACATTGCTAGGGATTGTGGGGCTAAACCTAGCTGCCCCGTCTGTAAAGCCGCCAGTAAGCCAGCAAATCATACTGTTGGTGCAAAAGCCTGCTCTTCGAATAAAAAGAAGAGAGGAGGCACGACAAGGGCAGGAATAGGGCACCATAGCCCTGAAAAGTCTAATCGCTTACCAAGCAATGGTGGCGATATTAGACCTGAGGCGGAACCCATGGTCATAAATTAGTGATGGCTATGCGGTTCCTACAGGTGAACCTTAACCACTGCGCCACTGCCCAAGACCTATTCTTTCAAAGCATGGCGGAGTGGTTAATAAACATTGGAGTGGTCTCGGAGCCATATTTCGTCCCCGATGGGGTAAATTGGGTGTCGGATCTTTACGGCGTCGCTGCAATAACGGTCAGCAGATCTTCAGGACTGCTGCTGGAAGAAGTGACCCGGGGTCGGAGGTTCGTGGTGGCTCGCATCGGAGAAATTGTCGTAGTGTCAATCTACTTCTCCGCTAACGATCCACTTTCCGACTTCGAGGTGTTTCTGCAAGATCTAGAAGCAGTAGTCCTTCAGCGCCGTCCTCGGCAGGTTTTGATTGCCGGGGACTTTAACGCTAAGTCAGTGGTTTGGGGATCCCCGGCAACGGAACCTTTCGGACACGCCGTTGTTGAATGGGCGACGGCCACTGGAATGGCTGTCGCTAACACGGGTTCGACACCCACATGTGTTAGGCATAACGGGAGTTCGATCGTCGATCTGACTTTCGCTACTCCCGGTCTCTGGGCCCTAATCAAGGGCTGGAGGGTCATCACTGACGTGGAGACATACTCTGACCACCGATATATTCGGTTTGATGTCTCTACGTCTCGTGAAGCCACCTCATCAGGCGGCTCATCGGCAAACGGGGGCCCAAGATGGGCCCTCAGCAGGCTGGATAAAGAACTAATGGCCGAAGCAGCCATTGTCCAGTCCTGGTCTGCACCGCCTGACTTTGCCAATGACATCATGGCTGAGGTGGCCTGGTTTAGTGGGGCCCTCACAGAGATATGCGACGCGTCCATGCCCCGGGCGGGACCAATGGCTCCAAGGAGACAAGTTCACTGGTGGTCTGCCGAAGTTGCTCAGCTCCGCCGAGCTAGCATGGTGGCGGGCCGCCGATGTCAGCGCTACAGAAGGAGAAGACGCCGGATCGAGGCCGAGGAACAAGAAATTGTTGATGCGTACCGTGAGGCGAAAAAAGCCCTGAAGATCGCTGTTCTCAGGGCCAAACTCGCCTCCAAGCAGGAATCGCTGGAGACTCTAAACAACGACCCATGGGGCAGGCCGTACAAGGTAGTGCGGCAGCAGCTTCGCCCTTGGGCGCCCCCTCTGACAACGAGTCTCCAGCCGTACGTAGTGGAAAATGTGGTCTCGGCCTTGTTTCCGGCAAGGGCAGCTCATATGCCCCCAGTGATGGCTGCAGAGCGGCAGCATGAGGAGGAAGAACTGCTGGTCCCAGAAGTGACTGAACCGGAGTTGGCGGTGGCAATAAAGCGACTCAAGGCGAAGAAGACAGCCCCGGGACTAGACGGCATCCCGGGGCGAGCCTGGGTGGTCGCACTGGAACCCTTCCTGGAGGAGAAGTTCCGGGGCCTGCTTTCCCTGTGCCTGGCACAAGGGGTATTCCCAGAGCCTTGGAAGGTGGGCAAACTCGTCCTCCTACGAAAGGAAGGGCGCCCCGCTGACTCCGTCGAACCATCGTCTTTTCGGCCTATCGTGCTACTCGACGAGGCGGGCAAACTTTTCGAGAGGGTGATCTCTGCCCGAATCGTCGAGCACCTCGACGAAGTAGGTCCAAACATATCGGACCAGCAGTTTGGATTCCGCCGATGCCGCTCAACGGTACACGCGGTGTTGCGCGTTCGCGAAATAGCGGATGAGGCGGTCGCACAGGGCGAAGTGGTTTTGGCGGTGTCACTCGACATCGCCAACGCTTTCAACACCATGCCCTGGCCCTGTATTAAAGAGGCACTCAAGTATCACGTAGTGCCTCCATACATATCGAGGGTCCTCGAGTCGTACCTCTCGGACCGTTCTATTACTTACCCGGTTCGGGAGGGGTGGGAAAGCCGCGCTATGTCATGCGGTGTGCCACAGGGGTCAGTCTTAGGTCCGCTCCTGTGGAACATCGGCTACGATTGGGTCCTGCGCGGCGCCAACCTCTGGGGTGTCCAACTCACCTGCTATGCAGACGACACCCTAGTGACGGCTCGAGGGAAAACATACAGGGAGGCCGCCATCCGCGCAACAGCGGGAGTGGCGCACGTTGTGCGCCGCATAAGGCTTCTGGGCCTTGAAGTGGCCCTGAATAAGTCCGAGGCCATGTGGTTTCATGGGCCTCGGAATCGTCCGCCAGTGGGAGAATCCGCCATCGTCGTGGGTGGCGTGAGGATTGCCGTCGAGTCGACTTTGAAATACCTGGGATTAGTGCTCGACGGCCGTTGGACGTTCCGCGCTCACTTCGAGCGTTTGGGGCCCCGGTTAATGGTTGCGGCTGCTGCCCTTAGCAGACTCATGCCGAACCTTGGGGGCCCCAGGAACGCAAGCAGGCAGCTCTATATGGGGGTCGTACGATCAATGGCAATGTACGGCTCCCCAGTTTGGGCAGACGCCCTGAACGGGGCTAATGCGGCGCTTCTTCATGCGCCGCAGCGCCTTATGTCCATCAGGGCGTCAAGGGGATACCGTACGGTATCCCGAGAGGCTGCCTGCCTATTGGCGGGTTCCATGCCATGGGATTTGGACGCGAAAGTCCTCGCGTCCACTTTCCACTGGCGCGAAGATCGGCGGACGCAGGGCCACTGGCCCACGCAACGGGAGACTGCGGCCTACAAGCAGGAGGTCGAGGCAGCTGCCCTCGAGGCATGGGCGCTCAGGCTGGGACAGCCGAGCGCGGGGCACAAGACGGTGGAGGCCATTCTCCCCGTCCTCACGCAGTGGTTGCAGCGAGAGCATGGATCTCTGAGCTTCCGGCTGACACAGGTCCTTTCCGGGCATGGTTGCTTCGGTAAGTACCTGTGGCGGCTGGGTAAAGAGCAGGCTGCTCGTTGCCACCACTGTCTGAATTGCCCCGAAGATTCGGCGAAACACACTCTCGAAGAGTGCCCAGCTTGGGCTGGGGAGAGGGCAGCACTCCGGGCAAGCATTGGCCCGGATCTATCCCTGACGGCCGTAGTTGCGGCCATTGTGGATAGCCCCGAAGCGTGGGCGGCGGTGGCCTCCTTTTGCGAACACGTAATGCTTGCAAAGGAGGCCGCCGAAAGGGAAAGGGAGCTGGCGGACCCCACTGGAAGGGGCCGTCGTCGCCGCGGTGCCAGGAACCTCTGACGCACCGCGGCCTCGGTTAGGGTCCTCTAAGACCACGGAGCCCCCATATGGCGTGCGTCGCCGAAAGCGGGGCTCCACGGGCAGGAGGCGCGCAGAGTGGGGCTATCTGCGCGCTACCAAACCCTGCCCAAGAAGGACGGACGCTTGAGTGGTTCCGAGCGTCCGTTACTATAAGAGGTGGAAACAGGGGGGTTCTGTCCCCCCCTTTGAAGGAACGCCTAGCAGCGTTAGGTGTGTGGAGCCCGCGGCGATGAATTGCCTAAGGCCAGACGACCCGTGGGCTCTACAAATTTCGCACCTGGAAGGACCACCGTGGGGTTTTAGTCAGTAGAAGTCTGACATATCCCCGTCGCACCCCCATGCGGCGGGGAATCCATGAGGATTTCCCCACGTAAAAAAAAAAAAAAAAAAAAAAAAAAAAAAAAAAAAAAAAAAAAAGGTTAGGTTAGGTTAGGTTAGGTTAGGTTAGGTTAGGTTAGGTTAGGTTAGGTTAGGTTAGGTTAGGTTAGGTTAGGTTAGGTTAGGTTAGGTTAGGTTAGGTTAGGTTAGGTTAGGTTAGGTTAGGTTAGGTTAGGTTAGGTTAGGTTAGGTTAGGTTAGGTTAGGTTAGGTTAGGTTAGGTTAGGTTAGGTTAGGTTAGGTTAGGTTAGGTTAGGTTAGGTTAGGTTAGGTTAGGTTAGGTTAGGTTAGGTTAGGTTAGGTTAGGTTAGGTTAGGTTAGGTTAGGTTAGGTTAGGTTAGGTTAGGTTAGGTTAGGTTAGGTTAGGTTAGGTTAGGTTAGGTTAGGTTAGGTTAGGTTAGGTTAGGTTAGGTTAGGTTAGGTTAGGTTAGGTTAGGTTAGGTTAGGTTAGGTTAGGTTAGGTTAGGTTAGGTTAGGTTAGGTTAGGTTAGGTTAGGTTAGGTTAGGTTAGGTTAGGTTAGGTTAGGTTAGGTTAGGTTAGGTTAGGTTAGGTTAGGTTAGGTTAGGTTAGGTTAGGTTAGGTTAGGTTAGGTTAGGTTAGGTTAGGTTAGGTTAGGTTAGGTTAGGTTAGGTTAGGTTAGGTTAGGTTAGGTTAGGTTAGGTTAGGTTAGGTTAGGTTAGGTTAGGTTAGGTTAGGTTAGGTTAGGTTAGGTTAGGTTAGGTTAGGTTAGGTTAGGTTAGGTTAGGTTAGGTTAGGTTAGGTTAGGTTAGGTTAGGTTAGGTTAGGTTAGGTTAGGTTAGGTTAGGTTAGGTTAGGTTAGGTTAGGTTAGGTTAGGTTAGGTTAGGTTAGGTTAGGTTAGGTTAGGTTAGGTTAGGTTAGGTTTTTTTTTTCTTTTTTTTTTTAATTGTGGAACCCCCGTTTTGGAGGTTCCGAACGTACTTTTCCCGCTTCATGGTTTCAAGCGGACTTTGTTGAACAGTATTTATTTAAGGTTTATTATATATTGGTGGCTCAGCCACCATTTAGAACATTCTCAGATGAGTACAACAGGTACAGCAGGTACAGGTACAACAGGTTTGTGCTTGTGTTTATATTGCAATTCTTGCGATAGCTTTGACAATTACATAGGTACTTTAGTCCATTTATACATATATTAATCTTTCTTTACATTTTGTTTTATTGACTATATAAACTATATTCATTTCGTATATAACTTAAATTACAGCATAAATATTACATTTTTGATACACGTATCAATATATATACTATATAACCTTAAATAAATACTTTGGCTTTCGATTTCAGATTGTTTAACAATTTTCAATCGAATAACTGAGATATTATACATTAAATACATTTTCAATTATTGAGGATGGAGTTATTTGCACAAAAATTTTCTGTTTGGATTGGTTAGACAAAATAAAGGATATGTTTTTAGTACAAATAGTTTTCCATGACAATTGATTTTTTGTTTTTCCTCTATTATTTTTTTATGTTTTCTTTTTGTTCATTTTTAGATTGTTCAGTATTTTTTATTTACTATTTTTTTTTTTTTTTTTTTTTTTTTCCTCTATTTTTTTGTTTTGGTATATAATATATTTTTTCTACTATTGTGTTTCTTTTTTTTTTTTTTTTTGAAAAACATATTACATTGGCGCTCTGACATTTGTTATTTTATGATTCGATTGGAATTTATCCAGTCTGAATGTGGTTTACATTTTATAAGGTTTTCCAAATATCGTATAAAAATAAATTACAATAAAATTTACATATATATCCAGCTATCATTTACCTTTCTTGTTATGTAGAGTATTATATTCTCATAATATATTACCTACATCAATTTCGCCTTAATGCAAAAACTTGTGTACAAACTTAAATTAAAATACTCTGTATGCAATATACATCCTATTTTAGTGTTTCGGTTGTTCCCGATCACAAGATAATTTTACATTCGCATTACTTTGCTTATTTCACTCCTTATATAATAAATAATAAATTACAATTATATATATACCTATGGTCCTTATCCCAGCTATCTATCTATAATAATCTACTGCAGAACGCGCTATCGCGTCCCATTTCTTGCGGATGGGGCATCTATTGTCAAACGTATTGTGGTCTGCACGAGCCATTTTTGATAGCTTGCAGTTACGGCATTCAGGAACCGTTCTCGCGAGCCAGTGCTCACACCGCGAACGTTGGTGCGCGCCGCCGCAGTGGGAACACAGGTCTTCCGGCTCTTTGCAATATCTGCGCCCGTGGCCGAACCCGAGGCATTTCGTGCACTGTATCAGTGGGGATTGGTCGGCCACGTGTACCAGTTGGAGGGGGAGATATACTTCTCCTGCGTCCGTATATATACTCCACATAGGTGGACTCACTGACAGGACCACATGACATAGCTCGGGGTTTTTGGTTTTCTTCCTATACTGGACTTTGACTAGGCGCTCTTCTTCGGGATAATCGAATCTGCTCCAGATTTGATGGTTGTAGTCGCTGGTTATGGCTCGAATTATCTCCTCGTCCGTAGTTTCGCTCCGAACCTCCTTCAGGATGATAAGAGGGTCCTTGTTTTTGGCGTTTTCAACCTTCAGGGTCTTATCCTCCTGTATTTTCCTTTTCAGCTCTTCGGTTGTTTCTTTACAGCCGGTACTAATAATGACCTTCTGGTCTTTGGCCATCCGTATTCGGTCTATTTTGATGTTGTTTTCGAGACAGTTTAGGTTCGTTCTGAGTCTACTCACTATCTGGCTACATGTCTCTTGGCCTAGGTGGGACGATACAACAAGAGAGTGCATAGTCTCTCTTACTACATCTCTCGCACATTCGGGTTCTAAGTTAGGTTCATACGGTGCCGCCAACACCTGTGCATACGTTAGCGGCCCTGCAGTTTTCAGGTCGCCTACTGCTTTCTTCATTTCGCTGATCTCTTCTGAAACAGCAGCAATCTTTAATGTAATCCCTTCAATGCCACTAGTTAGGGTGTCTGAAGACCGTGTGCTATTAGACTGATGCACAGCATCAGATAGCGTCCTGACCGAAGCTTGTAGGTCCTCCATCAGGGCCCTTTGGTCCTCCATCAGTGCCTTATTGCCCGCACTGCCACCTTGAGTTGTCAGGTTGATGACACTTGTTCTTAGTGTATCGAAGGAGTCGATGATGGGCGTTATTGCTTCCGGCAGGTTAAGGGTGTTTATGGTCTCCAGCCCATCAAGAATCTTCTGTCTTTCCTTAAGCAGCTCTTCGCTGTGTGATATTTTCAGGTTCGCATTTGAGAGTAGCAAATCGGTTCGGGACTGGGACAGGTCCACTACAAGGTCGTAGAGGCCCTGTATACAAATTTGCACAGAAGTTTTTATGGTTCCTTTCAAGTTGCCGGATTCTTTCAATTCGGCCATTGCCTTTGTAAACAGCATTTTTGCCTTTGCGGCGCTGCCATCCAATTTTCCGTCTTTGGCTATTGTAGCCGTCTCCAGTTTCTCTATTGGCATGTTGTCACTGGGCTTGGTGGCTTTTGCCATTGTGTGTTGTATTTCAATGATTTCCTTAGTCAACACTGCTCAACAGTCAATTTGTGGGTGTAAAGTATCCAATCTTATTCTAGTATGTGAAATAAATCAATTATATAATATTTAAAAGTCCTAACCTAGCAATACATAAAAATTTAAATAATTAAAGCAATAACAATAGTATGGTGGGTGTGATAGAGTCAATAAATATTTGCTCTATGTACCTTTTGAGGTCTCCAGAGGACGGTATTCGCGTGCTGGGCTGTTTAAAACACAGTCGGGATGAAAATCCCACGTGAAAATGGGGAAAAACGGGAAGAAAAATTTTGGCTCTACCACTGCTCTACGTAGAGTAGCTCAATGTGTAGAGCTCAAGATGACCAGTCCGATGTTGAAAACCCGGAGTCGGTAGGACTCTCCGTTCCGGAGATATTCAACTTTAAGGACAATTTTCTATATATTTATCTATAAAATAAATAAATATATAGAATTGAAAAATTTAAAATCGCTCTAGAAACTAAAGTTTTGGTCGTAGAAGCTCGAGATTGGGTTCTAGCCAATCAGCGAGACGAGCGCTATCGAATGGCGAGGAAAAAAGAGGGGGTAAGAAAATGCTCTACACTTGCTCTATGTAGAGTATCCAAGTGTAGAGGTCGTTGGTCCCGTCCCAACAAAGAAAACCGCAGGTTTGTATCACCAAAAATGGCTGAGTTATAAGAGTTTGAAACTCAGTGAAACAGGCGACCTTTCCTGTCTCGCTCTTACAATTTAGTGCTGTGAAATCTTCAAACCGGTCCTGTGGCCACAGTTTTGGTCCGATTTTAATGAGCTTGGGCTCGTTAGACGCGTCCTCGGAAGGCCTATCTAAATCTGTTAGAGAAAATATTTTTCAAACTGCCCCTTAGGGGGGAAGTTGAAAAAAACAGCAAAATTTACACAAAAATACAAAATAACAGTGAAATTATCAAAAAATTTTAAAATTTTCTCTGCTAGATCTATTATGAAAAGGTACTTACATATATGTCAGTCTTGTTTTGAATCCTAGATGTCCCACTGTATTTTCTAGGATTTGAGGGTTTCGGAAAAACCGATTTTTCTCAAGGAAAAGTCAAATTAAATGTACGAATTTTTTCACTTAAAGTAATAGTTCGATAGAGTCTCTAACCGAATCACCAATAAACCAGCAAGTTGTCGCGGAAGAATTAGAAAAAATATTTTTTGAAGTTCGCACCAATTTTATAGTTTTCTTATTTCCTTCACTAAAAATCCAATTTCCATCGGATTTTCAAAATTTCAACTGTCCTGGTATTGCGTGGTGTAGGTCCAATTTTCTATGATCAAAAAACACCAGTAAACTCTTGTCCCGAATTTTTGGTGAAAAACAGCAATCCGGAAAAGTCGCCGCGAAAATTCGATTTTCGGCGGCGCACGGAAAATTTTTTCGGAATCACGTAAAGCGCGCTGCGCTGCACACAACTGCAGTTTAAAATCCGCACGTCAAAGATCTCGTTCCGGAGTTATGATTTTTTGAAGCACTTTTTGATTTTCAAAAACACACTTTTTCACTTATAACCCTGGGTTTTACAACTGCCCAGGGAAACGAAAAACACAGGAATGTGCGTAATTAATTATCGGTATTTATCACGATAAAACAAGTTTCAAAAACCGATTGCAACTATTTTTAAAACATTAAAAACTGCGGAGCAAATTTTTGCAACAAGAAACGCGGGCACTCTAAATGATGGCCGAGGGGCAAGAGGGGTTAGGTTAGGTTAGGTTAGGTTAGGTTAGGTTAGGTTAGGTTAGGTTAGGTTAGGTTAGGTTAGGTTAGGTTAGGTTAGGTTAGGTTAGGTTAGGTTAGGTTAGGTTAGGTTAGGTTAGGTTAGGTTAGGTTAGGTTAGGTTAGGTTAGGTTAGGTTAGGTTAGGTTAGGTTAGGTTAGGTTAGGTTAGGTTAGGTTAGGTTAGGTTAGGTTAGGTTAGGTTAGGTTAGGTTAGGTTAGGTTAGGTTAGGTTAGGTTAGGTTAGGTTAGGTTAGGTTAGGTTAGGTTAGGTTAGGTTAGGTTAGGTTAGGTTAGGTTAGGTTAGGTTAGGTTAGGTTAGGTTAGGTTAGGTTAGGTTAGGTTAGGTTAGGTTAGGTTAGGTTAGGTTAGGTTAGGTTAGGTTAGGTTAGGTTAGGTTAGGTTAGGTTAGGTTAGGTTAGGTTAGGTTAGGTTAGGTTAGGTTAGGTTAGGTTAGGTTAGGTTAGGTTAGGTTAGGTTAGGTTAGGTTAGGTTAGGTTAGGTTAGGTTAGGTTAGGTTAGGTTAGGTTAGGTTAGGTTAGGTTAGGTTAGGTTAGGTTAGGTTAGGTTAGGTTAGGTTAGGTTAGGTTAGGTTAGGTTAGGTTAGGTTAGGTTAGGTTAGGTTAGGTTAGGTTAGGTTAGGTTAGGTTAGGTTAGGTTAGGTTAGGTTAGGTTAGGTTAGGTTAGGTTAGGTTAGGTTAGGTTAGGTTAGGTTAGGTTAGGTTAGGTTAGGTTAGGTTAGGTTAGGTTAGGTTAGGTTAGGTTAGGTTAGGTTAGGTTAGGTTAGGTTAGGTTAGGTTAGGTTAGGTTAGGTTAGGTTAGGTTAGGTTAGGTTAGGTTAGGTTAGGTTAGGTTAGGTTAGGTTAGGTTAGGTTAGGTTAGGTTAGGTTAGGTTAGGTTAGGTTAGGTTAGGTTAGGTTAGGTTAGGTTAGGTTAGGTTAGGTTAGGTTAGGTTAGGTTAGGTTAGGTTAGGTTAGGTTAGGTTAGGTTAGGTTAGGTTAGGTTAGGTTAGGTTAGGTTAGGTTAGGTTAGGTTAGGTTAGGTTAGGTTAGGTTAGGTTAGGTTAGGTTAGGTTAGGTTAGGTTAGGTTAGGTTAGGTTAGGTTAGGTTAGGTTAGGTTAGGTTAGGTTAGGTTAGGTTAGGTTAGGTTAGGTTAGGTTAGGTTAGGTTAGGTTAGGTTAGGTTAGGTTAGGTTAGGTTAGGTTAGGTTAGGTTAGGTTAGGTTAGGTTAGGTTAGGTTAGGTTAGGTTAGGTTAGGTTAGGTTAGGTTAGGTTAGGTTAGGTTAGGTTAGGTTAGGTTAGGTTAGGTTAGGTTAGGTTAGGTTAGGTTAGGTTAGGTTAGGTTAGGTTAGGTTAGGTTAGGTTAGGTTAGGTTAGGTTAGGTTAGGTTAGGTTAGGTTAGGTTAGGTTAGGTTAGGTTAGGTTAGGTTAGGTTAGGTTAGGTTAGGTTAGGTTAGGTTAGGTTAGGTTAGGTTAGGTTAGGTTAGGTTAGGTTAGGTTAGGTTAGGTTAGGTTAGGTTAGGTTAGGTTAGGTTAGGTTAGGTTAGGTTAGGTTAGGTTAGGTTAGGTTAGGTTAGGTTAGGTTAGGTTAGGTTAGGTTAGGTTAGGTTAGGTTAGGTTAGGTTAGGTTAGGTTAGGTTAGGTTAGGTTAGGTTAGGTTAGGTTAGGTTAGGTTAGGTTAGGTTAGGTTAGGTTAGGTTAGGTTAGGTTAGGTTAGGTTAGGTTAGGTTAGGTTAGGTTAGGTTAGGTTAGGTTAGGTTAGGTTAGGTTAGGTTAGGTTAGGTTAGGTTAGGTTAGGTTAGGTTAGGTTAGGTTAGGTTAGGTTAGGTTAGGTTAGGTTAGGTTAGGTTAGGTTAGGTTAGGTTAGGTTAGGTTAGGTTAGGTTAGGTTAGGTTAGGTTAGGTTAGGTTAGGTTAGGTTAGGTTAGGTTAGGTTAGGTTAGGTTAGGTTAGGTTAGGTTAGGTTAGGTTAGGTTAGGTTAGGTTAGGTTAGGTTAGGTTAGGTTAGGTTAGGTTAGGTTAGGTTAGGTTAGGTTGAGCGGATTAACCTGAGGGACCTCGGTATCCCAACGGTCCGCCAGAGGAAAACCCTCTCGGGAGGCCTTCTGCTTGAGGTACCAGGGCCGGACAGTACCAACAAAGCTGACGCACTGGCTGCCGCCATGACGGCGAAACTGACCGACTTCGAGGTCAGTATCGTGCGGCCGGTTAAAACCTCGGAGATCCGCATCCACGATCTGGACGACTCCCTATCTGCCCAAGATGTTGTGGCCGCAATAGTGGCAGCCAGCGGCTGCAAAGAGTCGGAGGTGAAGGTGGGGGACGTTCACCGAAGAGGCCAAAGCCGACTCGGCACGGCCTGGGTGAAATGCCCTATAGCTGTCGCAAATAGGCTGGCGACGGGAAAGACACTGCCTGTGGGGTGGGCCGCTGCCCGAGTTGAGCCCCTGAAATCTCGAAAAACGCAGTGCTATAAGTGCATGGACTTTGGCCACGTCCGGAAACAGTGCCCTAATTCGACTGACCGCAGCGACTGCTGCTACAGGTGCGGGGAAAAAGGCCACAAGGCCCGCGAATGCGCTGCAAAGGAGCCGAAATGCCCTCTGTGCACCGAGGCAGGGAAACCAGCAAACCACCGCTTGGGATCCAAAAGCTGCCTACAGCACCTGAACGGAAATGCCAAAAAGACCGGGAGAATACCGGCGAAAGTGGTAACAACCACTGGGGAGGATCTAAACGCCGCAAAACATGGATAACCACATCATTATCCAATGCAACCTCAACCACTGCCGCGGGGCACAAGACCTCCTTATGCAATACGCATCAGAAAGGTCTGTGGCAGTGGCCGCGGTCCAAGAACCATACAGCGTCCCAGATCATCCCCGCTGGTTCAAAGATTCTACAGGCATGGCAGCGGTGTACTGGGGTGGGAGCCTCAACAACATGCCCGCTACATTGCTGAGACAGGGACAAGGCTGGGTTGCCGTAAAGTGGGGCAAAACAGTTATCGTTAGCTGCTACGCCTCACCAAACTGCAGCCTGGCTGAGTTTGAGACCTTTCTGGACTCCCTTGCGGTCTGCACGAGTGACCTCACCCATCACCCGATGATGCTCTTGGGGGACTTTAATGCCCGATCCCGAGCCTGGGGGGACACAACTTGCAACCGCAGGGGGGAAACCATCCAGGAGTGGGCGGCCCAGATGGACGTCATCTTGTTGAACTCCGGTAGAACGCCCACCTGCTCACGATGGCAGGGGGATTCGGTCGTCGACCTCTCCTTTGCGAACCGGGCGGCCCTCAGCAAAGTCTCTGGTTGGAGAGTGATGGATGGTGTGGCCACTCTATCCGACCACCACTATGTTGAGATGAGGATGTCGACGCCGAAAAGACCTGCTCATCAGGAGGTTACCCAGAATAGGTGGTGCGCTAAAAAGATGGACCGGGACCTGCTGTCGGCGGCAGCAAACGTGGCGGCCTGGCAGCCCGAGCCAGACATAATCAACCCGGAAGCAGAGGCTGAATGGTTCCGGGAAACCATGGTTACCGTCTGCGACTCCGCTATGCCACGAACCAGGCCCCGCGAGAGGAGGAGCCAGTATTGGTGGTCGGGCGAAATCGCGGGACTCCGCACAGCCTGTTTGGCTAGTAGGCGAAGGTGTAACAGAACCCGAAGACGGCGGCGGGCTACGGACGCCGAAAAAACCGAAGCCTATCTAGCCTACAGGGAGGCAACTGTGCGCCTGCAAAACGCGATCGCTCAATCAAAAGAGAGCTCATGGAAGGAACTGACAGAGCAGCTGGACCAGGATCCTTGGGGGAAGCCTTATAAGGTGGTCCTCGGGAAACTGCGTCCATGGGCCCCACCGGTAACCGAAACCCTCGAGGCGGAATTCCTGACAAATGTGGTGGACACCCTGTTCCCCTTTGCCCGGGATGAACGCCTCACGGGAGCAGCCTACCCACAGGAGCTGCTGTGGTCGGAGGACTGGGCGGTTACGTCCGAGGAGCTGGAGAGAGCAGTGAAACGGATGGGCAGGAAGAACACAGCCCCGGGCCCGGACGGAATCCCAGGGAAAGCGTGGGCGTTAGCGCTGAAGGTACTGGGTGGCAGACTTCAGCTGCTATTCACCTGCTGTCTCCGGTTGGGCCACTACCCCAGTGACTGGAGAAGGGCGGGGCTGGTGCTCCTGCGGAAAGAGGGCAAGAACGCCTCCCTTCCCTCATCCTACCGCCCCATATGCCTCCTGGACGAGTCGGGGAAGCTGTTTGAGAGAGTGATCGCCGAGCGCGTATACGCGCATCTAGCCGACGAGGGCCCCGATCTGTCGGATAGGCAGTACGGCTTCAGAGTGGGGCGCTCTACGGTCGATGCGATCCGGTGGGTCCGCTCTCATTCTGGGCAAGCGGTCGAAGAGGGTAAAGTGGTGCTGGCGATTAGCCTCGATATCGCCAATGCCTTCAACACCCT
>CAUYWD010000276.1:0-39000 GCA_963576735.1 Bedellia somnulentella | reverse complement strand
AAACTTTAAGGTGTAATTTTAAATTGTCGCGAACTGTAAACCAATGACGCGATTCCTATAGACTATAGACTATAGATATGTCGATGACATAATTGTATGCTGGACGGGTACATATAGGCAGCTCGATAGTTTCGTTCAAATTTTAAATAGAATACATCCTAAAATTAAATTCAAGTTAGAGAAGGAACAGGACGGATCTCTCAATTTCCTCGATCTTAAAATAACAAGGTCAGGAAATAAGCATGTTTTTGAGATTTATAGAAAGCCTACACAGACTGATACAGTAATCCCCGCATCTTCTTGCCATCCTTGGCAACACAAGCTTGCAGCTTTTCATTGCTATGTACACCGTTTGCTAACAGTTCCATTATCACCTTCTAATTACAGTAAAGAATTAAGTACTATTTACCAAATAGCTGTTGCAAACGGTTACACCAAGCAATTAATAGACAGACTAATTACAAGAAAACGGACCAACATGGTGAACAGACTCTTATATGTTATACCACCTGAAAAACTGGACCGCATGAAGTCCAGTCTCACCTATGTTGGTCCGATTTCTGAAAAGATTTCAAAGACGCTTAAAGGGTTTGGTATTAAAGTTGCGTTCAGAACAAACAATAGTTTGAAACGTTATTTATGTAATCAAAAAGAGAAATTAGATAAACACAGACAATCTGGTGTTTACAAAATTGTTTGTCCTGAATGCAACAGCGTCTATATTGGGCAAACTGGTAGAAGTTTTCTAACAAGATACGGGGAGCACGTGGCAGCATTCAGAAACGACCATCCAGAAAGGTCTCACTTTGCGAAACATCTATTGGATACTGGACACGTTCTCCCCGATAATCATAATCTGGAGATTTTACATACTTGTAATAAGGGATTAAGATTATGTCTTTTAGAGAAACTTGAAATCTCCAGATATGATAATGATAATTCCGTTGCACTGCTGAATGAACAGCTGGGCTACACCGTTTCCCCACTTTTGACAATTTTTTCCAATAATATAGTCACTCGTCATTGATGTTCTTTGGGTGGGGGAGTGGGGAGCCTGGCCTATAAATATAACCGCAAAATCGTATGACCGGCACTCGGTGGTCAGCTGCCGAACTGTCTACTAACTGCTCGTCAATGACTCGTGTTGAGTCGAAACGCGTCGCATGTTTGTGGTTGCCTGTGGTTTTCGCTTGCGGGTGTGTGTGTGGTGCATTGTCTGCTTTTCGATTTCTTGTAAGTGGAAGGGCGGACGGTGCACAGTGCATGTTGCATGAAGACTGCAGGTATTATTTAGCGGAATTAAGCGAAGAAATTTATTAATATTAGTATTGCTATGGATTTCCGCAAAGTAACGCCTGATTCAATCCAATATCTTAAATCGGTCAGCATAACCGAACAGGCACGATTATACATTAAAGTAACGAAGCTCCATCGAGTGGCGGTCCAAAACGTGTGGTTCAATCAGCGGTGCAAACAATTAAATATAATACCGGATTACATTCACATTAACACTCGTAGCAATAGTCGTGCCGCGTCTGTTGCATTGGACAAAGCGCGAAAAATTTGGCTTAATGAGGAATCGCGTCATTGGTTTACAGTTCGCGACAATTTAAAATTACACCTTAAAGTTTTACATTCTGAACTATCTTTCTCATTACACCAAATTGAGTTTGATCTTCTTGACCAGAAAGCTAGAGATCTGGCTTCTCAGGTGGCTCATAGTAAATACATTGTCCAGTGCAACAAGATTCGGAGACTAACACAAAATCGTTTTGGTGCTTCTTCTAACAACAGCAATGTTCAATCTCACGATTTTGGCCCTCGCGTTAAGAATTTGACCGATACACAGTTTTCTCCTAGTGAAATTGCGTTGTTGGAAAAAGGATTAAAACATAACATAACACCCTGTTTAAATACTAAATCTTTAGAAACTTTGGCGGTGGATGCGGAAGTTGCTGTAGTCACTAACAAAAGGGATGGCATTGTTAAGAGTCTCGTAGCCAACGATATCAAAAATTCGTTGCCTATTCAGAATACCTGTAATTCAGGTTCAGAGTTGGCCACGATGAAGTCAATTAAGCGGAGGTTAGATTCTAACGATCTTGTTCTAACCAAAGCTGATAAAGGTAGTACAATTGTCATCATGAGTCGCGATTCATATACAGAGAAGGTTAACAATGTCATCCTAGGGGACGATTTTGTTCGACTTGGGTCGGATCCTACTAAGAAGTATGCCTCGGAGTTAAAGAGAGCAATCTCAGAATCATCCTATGTATTTTCAAACCCCGACAATGAGAAGGACAAGATCGTTCCTATGAATCCATTACCCCCAATTCTTTACGGTTTGCCAAAAATTCACAAAGATAATATTCCGATCCGTCCTGTTGTTTCTTATGTAGCTGCGCCGGCATACAATTTGGCAAAACAACTTAACGCCATTTTGAAAGCTAAGACTAATTTTAATCCGATTTTCACTTTAAAAAACAGTTTGGATCTTATTGACAAAATAAAGGATGTTGTTCTTCCTTGCAATGCCAAGCTCGTTTCTCTGGATGTAGAAAGTCTGTTTTCAAACGTACCATATAAAGATTGCTTACGTTTCATCTCAGAATTCATGGTAACTCAGCGACTACATCCGGAGGAAAGATGCCAGCTATCAAGGCTTACTTCCATCTGTATGCAGCAAAATTATTTCATGTTTGATAATTATTTCTACCAACAGAGAGAAGGTCTGGCAATGGGTTCTCCATTGAGTCCCTTGATGGCTGACATTTTTATGGATAATTTTGAGCGTAACAACATTGTTGGGAGGGGTAATATACTTTATTACTATAGATATGTCGATGACATAATTGTATGCTGGACGGGTACATATAGGCAGCTCGATAGTTTCGTTCAAATTTTAAATAGAATACATCCTAAAATTAAATTCAAGTTAGAGAAGGAACAGGACGGATCTCTCAATTTCCTCGATCTTAAAATAACAAGGTCAGGAAATAAGCATGTTTTTGAGATTTATAGAAAGCCTACACAGACTGATACAGTAATCCCCGCATCTTCTTGCCATCCTTGGCAACACAAGCTTGCAGCTTTTCATTGCTATGTACACCGTTTGCTAACAGTTCCATTATCACCTTCTAATTACAGTAAAGAATTAAGTACTATTTACCAAATAGCTGTTGCAAACGGTTACACCAAGCAATTAATAGACAGACTAATTACAAGAAAACGGACCAACATGGTGAACAGACTCTTATATGTTATACCACCTGAAAAACTGGACCGCATGAAGTCCAGTCTCACCTATGTTGGTCCGATTTCTGAAAAGATTTCAAAGACGCTTAAAGGGTTTGGTATTAAAGTTGCGTTCAGAACAAACAATAGTTTGAAACGTTATTTATGTAATCAAAAAGAGAAATTAGATAAACACAGACAATCTGGTGTTTACAAAATTGTTTGTCCTGAATGCAACAGCGTCTATATTGGGCAAACTGGTAGAAGTTTTCTAACAAGATACGGGGAGCACGTGGCAGCATTCAGAAACGACCATCCAGAAAGGTCTCACTTTGCGAAACATCTATTGGATACTGGACACGTTCTCCCCGATAATCATAATCTGGAGATTTTACATACTTGTAATAAGGGATTAAGATTATGTCTTTTAGAGAAACTTGAAATCTCCAGATATGATAATGATAATTCCGTTGCACTGCTGAATGAACAGCTGGGCTACACCGTTTCCCCACTTTTGACAATTTTTTCCAATAATATAGTCACTCGTCATTGATGTTCTTTGGGTGGGGGAGTGGGGAGCCTGGCCTATAAATATAACCGCAAAATCGTATGACCGGCACTCGGTGGTCAGCTGCCGAACTGTCTACTAACTGCTCGTCAATGACTCGTGTTGAGTCGAAACGCGTCGCATGTTTGTGGTTGCCTGTGGTTTTCGCTTGCGGGTGTGTGTGTGGTGCATTGTCTGCTTTTCGATTTCTTGTAAGTGGAAGGGCGGACGGTGCACAGTGCATGTTGCATGAAGACTGCAGGTATTATTTAGCGGAATTAAGCGAAGAAATTTATTAATATTAGTATTCAAAGTTATCTGGCAAATCGTAAACAACTAACAAAAATTGAAGGTATGGTCAGTGACCCTTCTCCTATTGACTTCGGAGTGCCACAAGGCAGTATCTTGGGGCCAAGTTTATTCATAATCTATATGAACGATCTGCAATTGGCAGTACCACGATCGAACAAAACTAATACTGTTTGTTATGCCGATGACACGGCCATGATCTTTGCAGGTGATAACTGGGAAGAAACATTTAGAGAGGCTGAAGAAGGCCTGCGCAAAGCAGCCAACTGGCTCTCCATCAATCTGCTAACACTTAATGTAACGAAAACGAAATACATAAGTTTTCATAAAACTAAAGCTTCTCAACCTAACTTGGATAGCCTACTGATAATGCATACCTGTCAACCACTGACAAATGTTTGCTCCTGTGAAGCGATTGAAAGAGTGAACTCAATAAAATATCTGGGTATAGTAATTGATGAAAAATTAAACTTCGCGAAACACATCGAATATGTATCAGGTAGAGCGAGGAAACTGATACACATAATGCGGTTACTTCGCAAAGGTGCAAGTAAAGACATAGTCGTACAAGTATATACGGCGCTTTGTCAATCGGTTCTCGGTTACTGTATTCCTTGCTGGGGAGGATCTTCAAAAACTAACATGCTTGTGTTAGAGAGGGCCCAACGCTCAGTTCTCAAGGTAATGCTGAATAAACCAAAACGATTCCCTACCACTGTACTGTACAAAGAATGCCAGGTTCTCTCTGTACGTCGTCTTTATATTTATAGGGTATGTTTGCTGCAGCATCGTCAAATTGTCAACTCACCAGATTACAATAAACTCCTGCAAAAAAGAACATTTAGAGTAATATTCCATTTATATATAACCAGGTCCTAAAATACTGTGACTTAAAATGCGCTACAATGCAAGAGGCGAAGAAAAAACTGAAAATGTGGCTCTCTAACTTAGAATATTTAGAATCGGAGGATTTATTAAATATACCCCAATAAATTTAACAAAAAATATTTATACATATATATATATATATATATATATATATATATATATATATATATATATATAACATTTGTATGTTTATAAGTGTTTGTATATGTGTACATTATATATACGTATATGTATATTACTTTATTACATTATATTGTTTTATTATAACATAATTGTATCTACTTACATAAGGTTATTTATACTATGAATACATAATTTTACATAATATATGCAACATACCAAACGATCTCATATGGTTAAGATTCACTTGTTACTTGTTACAATTTTAGCTCATATTTTTTATTTTATTTTAGTTCTAACTTGATAATAACTTATTATGCGCCACCTGAGAAATCCTGTCTACAAGCAATTGTAAACCGCCTACCTCGTCCCCCGCGATACAGGCATTGCCTAGTGCAGGGGACACCGACATCTTATTTTGTAAAATACTTACCACCTGTGTACCAAACGCCTAATTGTTATTACCATTTTAAATTAACGAATACGACTGTTGTTTGTTTTTACTGGTGTAAATAAAGATTTTTTCATTTTTTTCATTTATGTATCGTTCTATAGTTTGTTTGTCGTTCTATCGTTCTATATATCGTTCTATCGTTTATATATCGTTCTATCGTTTATATATCGTTCTATCGTTCTACCTTTCCTTTAGATATCGTTATATCGTTCTATCTATCGTTTATATATCGTTCTATTGTTTATATATCGTTATATCGTTAATATATCGTTACATACATACATATACTCACGCCATTAGTTCCCATTGGGGTAGGCAGAGACTATTGATCGCCACTTCGCACGATCCTGACAAACCTCTCTAGCTTCGTTTACATCCATCAATCTTTTCATACATGCTCTTTTATTCTTCATACTTCGGACGCCAGCCTTTTTGAGCACACTCTCAATTTGGTCCAAGTGTGTTCTCCGTGGTCGTCCTCTACTAACATTACCATCCACACTAGCTCTATAGATCCCTTTTACCAATTTTCTATCATCCATCCTCTCTATGTGCCCAAACCATCTCAACATTCCTTTTTCTATCTTTCTTACAATATCATCTTTCACACCACACTTTTCACGAATAACACTATTTCTCACTCGGTCACATAATCTAACATTACAAATTTTTCTGAGGGACCTCATCTCTACTGCATTCACTCTGCTCTCATGCTTCTTCTGCCACACCCAACATTCGCTTCCATACATAAGCGTAGGAACAAGAACAGCATCATGCACAGCCATTCGGGCCTTTTCAGACACCGATTGACAGGTCATTAGGCTATTCATTGCTCCATTTACCGCATTACCCTTTTTCACTCTTCTTTCAATATCTTCATCACATTTTCCATCCCTTGTAAACAAACTTCCCAGATATACAAACTCCTTCACCTGTTCCACATCCTTACCATCAATCGCAATCACGCATTTTGTCACATCTTCCTGTCTCTCAAAAACCATCGTTTTGGTCTTATCCACATTCACCCTCATTCCCTTTCTTACAAAAGACTCACATGCAATATTCATCATCTCTTGCAACTCTTCTGCCGACGATGCAAGTAGCACTTCATCGTCAGCATACAAGAGGCATTTAATGATGAAACCACTCATTCTTAGTCCATAATCACTTTCACGCAACTCTGTCAAACAGTCATCCATGAACAAATTGAAGAGCCACGGAGAAGCTACACATCCCTGTCGGACACCCCTAGAGATTCCGAACCAGTCAGTGTTTTCCCCGTTTACTCTTACACATGCACTAGAATCCTCATAGAGTGATACTAATGCACGTATAAGTTGACTCCCCAAACCGAACTTGGATAACACCTCCCATAAACACTTTCTTACCACCCTATCATACGCCTTCTCTAAATCAATGAAGGAGCAATACACCTTTTGGTTCTTAGCTAAGAACTTTTCGGTGATGCTCCTTAGAGAGAAGATTTGATCCATACATCCCATTCCTTTCCTAAATCCCGCTTGCACATCCCATATTTTCTCATCAGTTTCATTCATCACTCTTTCAATCAGTACCTTAGCATACAATTTACCAACAATGCTGAGTAAGCTGATGCCGCGGTAGTTTTTAGCCTCTTGGTGTGACCCCTTTCCTTTATATAGAGGCACAATCACCGCCTTGCACCAGTCTCGTGGAACTTTGCCACTCGACCAGCATTTTTGGAAAAGGAAGTACAACCAAGAAGCCACCAACCCTTTACCAGCCCTCAGCATTTCGATAGTAATCCTATCATACCCTGCCGCCTTCCCTAATTTCATACTTTTCATTGCTTTCATTATTTCTTCCATACTAATCTCGCTGTCACTAAATTCACCCATCTCCCCGTTCCAATCAACATTACTGTCGATTGGCGAAGAAATGGATGCATCCTCTTTCTCAAACAGTCCCTCAAAATAATTCTTCCATACCCGTTTCATGCTACTTTCATCCGTCGCCAATTCACCCTGTTCATCTCTTATTACACTCACTCTCGTGTTTTGGGAAACTCCCTTTTCTTTCCGGATATACTTCCAGAATAACTTTTGGTTATTCCGGAAATTATCAGAAAGTTTCCTCTCACACCACTCTTGCAAATCCCGCTTTTTCTTTTCTATTTTCTTCTTTACCTCATTCTTAACTCTCTTATATTCATCTTCACTTTTCTGCACTACATCGTCAGTTACACTCGCATCCATCCGTTTACTAGCTTTAATCGCTAGTAAATCTAACCACGCTTTCTTCTTATCTCCAACCGCCTCTTTCACAACTTTATCCCACCAACTTGTTGGTGGTCTATTTGACCTTTTACACACTCCACATACTTCCGTCGCACATTCAACCATCGTCGATTTGAGCACATCCCATACTTCTTCTATTTCCATTTCATCCTTCATCTCCACGCAACTTAGTCTATCATCCAATTTCCTCAAGTATTCATCTCTGATATTTTCATCTTCTTGCAGTTTTTCTACTTTTATTCTCGCAAAATCCGTTGTTGACACTTTAGGCCTGTGACGCCAACGCGTGCACAGACCCCTTAATCGTGATATAACGAGAAAGTGATCTGTGCCAACGTTCGTGCCCCTATAGACCCTGGTGTCAACAACTTTTGCTCTCAGCCTTTCATCAACTATCACAAAATCAATCATACTTCTCTCGCTTCCCCTCTGTCTTGTATACATATGGATATCTTTGTGCTTAAACAACGTGTTTGTAACACAAAGATTCCTATCCAAACATACCTCAATCAATTTCTCACCATTCTCATTTACCCTTTGATCACCAAACTTTCCTAAAACTCTTTCGCAACCGTTGCGTGACACACCAACCCAGCCATTAAAATCTCCTAACATTACAAGTCTCTCATTCTGATCACACCCATTCACAACATCGTCTAACAGATTCCAAAACTCCTCCCTCTCGGATAGGGATTTAGACATGTCCGGAGCGTATACGCAAATTATGCGCATCCGGACTAGTCCCAATTTCACCTTAATCCACAGGAGCCTTGGACTCACACATTCGTAATCTTTCATACACTGAGCCATCCTTTCAGATATCAGAAGTCCCACTCCTTGGCTAGCTCGGTCACTGTCAGCGACTCCAGACCAGATTGCTGTAATGTTGCCAAGTTGTGAAACTTCCTTTCCCTTACGCTTCGTCTCATTTACACAAAGAAAATCCAGTTTTCTTTCATTCATAATCATACATACTTCATCTAATTTTTCAAACATTCCTCCACATACATTCATCGTACTGAAGCGGGTCTCTTTAGCCCACTTTTCGCCCCGTGAGCAACCATGGCGTGATGAGTGGCGAGCTACATCGCCGCCTCCGTGTTTACTAAAATTTGAACACATATTGGACCCACGAGAAGCAAGGGAAGTAAACTGTCCACCTAGCCAGAGCCCCGCTTGACTAGGTAAGGTTATTTAGTACCCGGAGTGCACCAAGCTCCGGGACTAATATATCGTTCTATCGTTAATATATCGTTCTATGGTTCTATCTGTCGTTCTTAACATCGTTCTATCGTTTATATATCGTTCTATAGTTTGTTTATCGTTCTATCGTATATATATTGTTCTATCGTTTATATATCGTTTTATCGTTTATATATCGTTCTATCGTTCTATCTGTCGTTCTTAACATCGTTCTATCGTTTATATATCGTTCTATCGTTTATATATCGTTCTATAGTTTGTATATCGTTCTATCGTTAATATATCGTTCTATCGTTTATATATCGTTCTATCGTTCTATATATCTTTCTATCGTTTATATATAGTTGTATCGTTTATATATCGTTATATCGTTCTATCTGTCGTTCTTAACATCGTTCTATCGTTTATATATCGTTCCATAGTTTATATATCGTTCTATCGTTTATATATCGTTCTATCGTTCTATCTATCGTTTATATATCGTTCTATAGTTTGTATATCGTTCTATCGTATATATATCGTAATATCGTTCTATCTATCATTTATATATCTTTATATCGTTCTATCTATCGTTTATATATCGTTCTATATTTAATATATCGTTCTACCGTTTGTATATCGTTCTATCGTTTATATATCGTTCTATCGTTTATGTATCGTTCAATCGTTTATATATCGTTCTATCGTTCTATCTTTCGTTTATATATCGTTATATCGTTCTACCTATCGTTTATATATCGTTCTATCGTTTTTATATCGTTCTATCGTTAAAATATCGTTCTATCGTTCTATCTGTCGTTCTTAACATCGTTCTATCGTTTATATATCGTTCTATAGTTTGTATATCGTTCTATCGTATATATATCGTTCTATCGTTAATATATCGTTCTATCGTTTCTATATCGTTCTATCGTTCTATCTGTCGTTCTTAACATCGTTTATGTATCTTTTATATATCGTTCTATTGTTTATATATCGTTCCATAGTTTATATATCGTTCTATCGTTTATATATCGTTCTATCGTTCTATCTATCGTTTATATATCGTTCTATAGTTTGTATATCGTTCTATCGTATA
Source organism: Bedellia somnulentella (assembly GCA_963576735.1). Taxonomy (NCBI): domain Eukaryota; kingdom Metazoa; phylum Arthropoda; class Insecta; order Lepidoptera; family Bedelliidae; genus Bedellia; species Bedellia somnulentella. The sequence continues at coordinate 28,891 of CAUYWD010000276.1, read as the reverse complement.
TATATCGTTATATCGTTCTATCTATCATTTATATATCTTTATATCGTTCTATCTATCGTTTATATATCGTTCTATCGTTTATATATCGTTTATATATCGTTCTATCGTTTATATATCGTTCTATCGTTCTATCTGTCGTTCTTAACATCGTTCTATCGTTCTATCTGTCGTTCTTAACATCGTTCTATCGTTTATATATCGTTCTATAGTTTGTATATCGTATATATATCGTTCTATCGTTAATATATCGTTCTATCGTTCTATCTTTCGTTTATATATCGTTATATCGTTCCATCTATCGTTTATATATCGTTCTATCGTTTATATATCGTTCTATCGTTCTATCTGTCGTTCTTAACATCGTTCTATCGTTTATATATCGTTCTATAGTTTGTTTATCGTTCTATCGTATATATATCGTTCTATCGTTTATATATCGTTTTATCGTTTATATATCGTTCTATCGTTCTATCTGTCGTTCTTAACATCGTTCTATCGTTTATATATCGTTCTATCGTTTATATATCGTTCTATAGTTTGTATATCGTTCTATCGTTAATATATCGTTCTATCGTTTATATATCGTTCTATCGTTCTATATATCGTTCTATCGTTTATATATCGTTGTATCGTTTATATATCGTTATATCGTTCTATCTGTCGTTCTTAACATCGTTCTATCGTTTATATATCGTTCCATAGTTTATATATCGTTCTATCGTTTATATATCGTTCTATCGTTCTATCTATCGTTTATATATCGTTCTATAGTTTGTATATCGTTCTATCGTATATATATCGTAATATCGTTCTATCTATCATTTATATATCTTTATATCGTTCTATCTATCGTTTATATATCGTTCTATATTTAATATATCGTTCTACCGTTTGTATATCGTTCTATCGTTTATATATCGTTCTATCGTTTATGTATCGTTCAATCGTTTATATATCGTTCTATCGTTCTATCTTTCGTTTATATATCGTTATATCGTTCTACCTTTCGTTTATATATCGTTCTATCGTTTTTATATCGTTCTATCGTTAAAATATTGTTCTATCGTTCTATCTGTCGTTCTTAACATCGTTCTATCGTTTATATATCGTTCTATAGTTTGTATATCGTTCTATCGTATATATATCGTTCTATCGTTAATATATCGTTCTATCGTTTCTATATCTTTCTATCGTTCTATCTGTCGTTCTTAACATCGTTTATGTATCTTTTATATATCGTTCTATTGTTTATATATCGTTCCATAGTTTATATATCGTTCTATCGTTTATATATCGTTCTATCGTTCTATCTATCGTTTATATATCGTTCTATAGTTTGTATATCGTTCTATCGTATATATATCGTTATATCGTTCTATCTATCATTTATATATCTTTATATCGTTCTATCTATCGTTTATATATCGTTCTATCGTTTATATATCGTTCTATCGTTTATATATCGTTCTATCGTTTATATATCGTTCTATCGTTCTATCTGTCGTTCTTAACATCGTTCTATCTGTCGTTCTTAACATCGTTCTATCGTTTATATATCGTTCTATAGTTTGTATATCGTATATATATCGTTCTATCGTTAATATATCGTTCTATCGTTCTATCTTTCGTTTATATATCGTTATATCGTTCCATCTATCGTTTATATATCGTTCTATCGTTTATATATCGTTCTATCGTTCTATCTGTCGTTCTTAACATCGTTCTATCGTTTATATATCGTTCTATCGTTCTACCTTTCCTTTATATATCGTTATATCGTTCTATCTATCGTTTATATATCGTTCTGTCGTTTATATATCGTTATATCGTTAATATATCGTTCTATCTTTAATATATCGTTTTATCGTTTATATATCGTTCTATCGTTTATATATCGTTCTATCGTTTATATATCGTTTTATCGTTCTATCTGTCAATCTTAACATCGTTCTATCGTTTATAAATCGTTCTATAGTTTGTATATCGTTCTATCGTTAATCTGACCGTTATAATTTGAAGTGAATAAGTGTAGTTCCTTAAAATTAATTCAAAAAGTGGTATAAAACAGTTTAAAGTGGAAAATTAGTTTGTGAATACTGTTTTTACATCGTAACTCATGCCTACAATTGGAGTTTGTGTTCTGGCGTGTCGTTTGTAAAAGTTACAAAAACCGTTGGTTAATATGAACTGTGCGGTGTGTAGCAGGAAAGTTGATGGGCCTGATTTGGTGAAGTGTACGTCTTGTAAAAGTTGTTATCACTATTGCTGTCTTAACATCACATCAGCCCAGTACAGGGAGCACCAGGAGAAGATTAAGAGATATCAATGCAGTGACTGCTTAAATGTGACTCGACGTGTTGTAGTTACGGATGACACCCCAGTCCGGGGTGTAAGACCAAAAGGGTTAGAAGAAAGTGTGGTCAACCTAGATGTGACAACAAACACCTATAACATGTCGTGTGATGAAGTTATACCTACCTCTCCGGAACAGATTGAATCCAGCGGAATAGGGCACTCACTGGATAGTATGATTAAGGTGTTGAACATCACTATTTCAAATAAAATGGAAGAAATGGAAGCGAAACTGACTAAAAGCATCAATGATAAGTTGGAAGTAGCATTAGAAAATAGTCGTCTGCGTTTTGAACTTGAGGCCACAAAAGAAAAATGCTTCGAAATGAAGAACGAGATACAGCGCCTAAAAATGGAGTTAGAAAATCATAATATGGCTAATGGTTCTAAATTAGTTTTCGATAACCGCAATGCCAAGAATTCCGTGCGCGATATTCAAAACATACGGCCACCATTACCGACGGGTAACAAGAGCGGAGACGCACTAGATGCGCATGCGCCAACGCCGATAGTCGCTGAACAGCCGCTGAGACAGAGACAGGACGATGTCGCGGTCGCGACTGCGAGCAGCTGTGCATCCTATGCGGCTGTGGCCATGAAAAGCACTGGCGGAGCGACAAAAACATCTATGAACACCGATCAAACAAATAACGAGGAATGGGCCAAAGTAACATCAAAGAAACGAAAACCCATTAGAACAAATATTATTAAAGGGGGAGGAAGTTCTATTACGGGTATTGAAGGCGTAGAACAAAAGAAGTACATACATGTGTGGGGATTGAAAAATACTACGACAGACGATGTTATAAGACATCACATTGAAAAAATTGTAGGAACAGGCAGGGACATAAAACTGGAAAAAATTAAGCATAAAAATGAAAGAGACTATGTTTCATATTTGATAGGTGTGCCGCAATCCAGTTATGAGGACGTGTGCAATCCAGTTCAATGGCCGGTTGATGTGAAACTAGCTGATTGGATCTGGTTTCGTGAACCCCGTACGAAGGAGTAATAAAACGAAAAATGTACAACTATTCTACCAGAACGTCAGAGGACTAAGAACTAAGTTGAAAGATTTTAACAGTAATTTGCTAAATGCATCATCTGATATATTCGCTCTCACAGAAACAAGTTGTAATAGGTCTATTTATGACTCAGAGTTAATTCCTGCCGGTTATCATATCCTTCGTTGTGACAGAAACGACGGCCGTAAGCTCGGGGGTGCTATGTTAGTGGCCACGCCCGAATATAAGATCGAACGAGTCGCGCTGCCGCCCGATGTCAACATTGAGGAATACTCGTTTGAAATTATTGGAGCGAGGGTATTTCGAAAAAATAATTTTCTGTTTGTTATATGTATTATCTATATTCCCCCGCGCAGTAATGATTCTCATTATATTAAGTTGTTTGATATTCTTGAAAATATTTCTTTTAAGTATAGAGATAAAGTAATAATTGTAGGCGATTTTAATCTTAATTCTTCTTCAACAGAAATCATAAATTATTATGAATATTTTGTAGCTTACTGCAAATTGACACAGGAAAATTCAATTTTAAATAAAAACAATAGATGTCTGGACTTAGTTCTTTGTCCTTCTAAGGCAGACATATCTTGCCCAAAAATATTGTTGTCTCATGAGCCATTAGTGGATGTAGATGCGCATCACCCTCCTTTAGAGATATCGGTATGTAAATATTTTAATCATGAAAGTAATGGGGTAGACAGTGGTACAGGGATGCCGTCGGCGACTCCGTGTAATTCACATACATATAGCTTTGGAACTCAAGATGAACGTAAGCATGAATGGAACTTTAAGAAAGCCGATTTTTCGTTATTATATAATAAGTTATTGTTAACAGATTGGACTATGCTCTATATATTGGAAGATTCCGTAGAAGCATTGAATTATTTTTATCTAATACTTAATAAAATTATAGATGACTGTGTTCCAATTAAAAAGCGTTATGCGGGTTGCCCCAGGTATTTATATCCTGAGTGGTATACTCCAGAGATCAGACGCGACATATCCAAAAAGGCTAAATTACATAAATTGTATAAAAGCACGGGTTTGCAATGTGATTATGAAGTGTTTTCAGCTTTAAGATCCAAACTTAAAGTAGACTTGCGTATTGCTAGTGAAAACCATGACAAAAGACTACAATTTCTGATTGCTAAGGAACCTAAGTTATTTTGGAAATTAATAAAAGGTAAGAGGCACAACACCAATAAGGCAATGATTTGTAGGAACGGGTCTGAGCTATCCGAGCAAGAGTGTGTGGAGGCTTTTTCTGAGTACTTTAGTTCCGTGTACACAGAAAAAGCTGCGAGTCTCAGCATCTCGGATGCGATGGGCGCGGACGTGGCGGCGGCGGGCGTGGCGGCGCGTGTGCATCTCACCGCGCTGTCCCGCGACGAGGTGCGCGCGGCGCTGGCGCGGCTTCCCGCCAAGACGTCAGCGGGCGCCGACGGAGTACCGGCCTTCGTAGTAAAGGATTGTCGTAACGTGTTAGAGGAGCCACTGCATTTCATATTTAATTTGTTCCTAGGGGAGGCCATATATCCAGAAGCATGGAAGACTACGAGAGTCGTACCTGTACCGAAAGGCACTACGACAGTTGATGTTTGTGATTATCGCCCCATCGCTGTTTTAACAGCTTTTGCTAAAGTCTTTGACTCAGCATTACAGAGACGAATATATAGGGAGATAAGTCCTCACATATCGGACAGTCAGCATGGATTCAGGCCTAGTCATAGCACTGCTAGTAATTTAATTAATTTTATGTCTCACGTAACACCTCATGTGGACTCAGGGGAAAACGTCGATGTGGCGTATTTTGATTTTAGAAAAGCCTTTGACTTAGTTGATGGTGATATTTATTTAGCCAAGTTGGCTCAAATGGGTTTTACTCCTCCATCGCTGAAATTTATGGCCAGCTACTCTAGTAATAGACGGCAATATGTAAGCTTAAACGGTCATGCTTCTAAAGATTATCCCACAAATTCCGGCGTAAATCAAGGAAGTAATCTTGGTCCTTTAGGCTTTTTAATTATGATTAATGATCTACCTAATGTTTTAAAAAATGCCAACTGCCTTATGTTCGCGGATGACTTAAAGCTTTACCTTCCAATCAAGTCATCTGATGACTTTGAACTTTTGCAAAAAGATATCGATAGTGTAGTAGAATGGAGTAAAGCTAACAAACTTAACTTAAATTTAACTAAATGTTGCACAATGACATTAACTAGAAAGAGGACTCCATACCATTATCAATACTTGATTGATGGCGCAATATTGCCGCGAGTAAATGAAGTGCGAGACCTTGGGATTAACATCACAGCGGATCTACATTTTCGTAATCACATTGTAAACACGTGTAAGAAAGCTTTTCGAATGCTGGGCTTTGTGCTTCGAACTGTAAAGAACTTTCAAAACCTTGAAGCCATAAAGGCTCTTTATAATGCTTTAGTTAGAAGCATACTAGAATTCAACGCAGTTGTCTGGTCTCCACATGAGGTTAAGTATTGCCTTATGGTGGAGAAAATACAAAATAAATTTATTAGATTTATGTACTGGAAGATGTACGGAGTTTATCCTTACTACCCCTTGATGTACCCTACTTTATTCGTACTGGGTATGGTGGGGTATAACTCATTGGGTGTGAGAAGAGACTTCGCACTTCTTTCATACTGTTTTAGAATTTTAAGGGGTACAATTCATAATCCCACAATACTCGGTATCATTCATCTGATTGTTCCAAGCTCGTGTTTGCGAAGGCGCCGCGGCCGACTGCTGGCGACGCCGGCGGCGCGCACTAACTTGCTGCGCGACAGCGCGCTTTCCCGAGCTATCATGTCCCTGAATCAGGTTGCGTAGCAAGTTGATATATTTTCGTGTTCGGCAACGGAATATAAACATGTATGTCTTAAAGTTTTATGTTATAAATAGATTTAAGTTTTAGTTGTTATCAGTAGATTATAGTATAATTTTTGTTATTTAGTTATTATTTCGTGTGTGTATTGATGTGAAGCATAATCGAATTAGGTATATACCTGTAATGTTTATGTTTTTGTAAATAAATAAATAAATAAATAAATATCGTTCTATCGTTTCTATATCGTTCTATCGTTTATATATCGTTCTATCTATCGTTTATATATCGTTCTATAGTTTGTTTATCGTTCTATCGTATATATATCGTTATATCGTTCTATCTATCGTTTATATATCGTTGTATCGTTTATATATCGTTTTATCGTTTATATATTGTTCTATCGTTCTATCTGTCGTTCTTAACATCGTTCTATCGTTTATATATCGTTCCATAGTTTATATATCGTTCTATCGTTTATATATCGTTCTATCGTTCTATCTATCGTTTATATATCGTTCTATCGTTTATATATTGTTCTTACGTTTATATATTGTTCTATCGTTTATATATCGTTCTATCGTTTATATATCGTTCTATCGTTTATATATCGTTCTTACGTTTATATATCGTTCTATCGTTTATATATCGTTCTATCGTTCTATCTATCGTTTATATATCGTTCTATAGTTTGTATATCGTTGTATCGTATATATATCGTTATATCGTTCTATAGTTTGTTTATCGTTCTATCGTATATATATCGTTCTATCGTTTATATATCGTTTTATCGTTTATATATCGTTCTATCGTTCTATCTGTCGTTCTTAACATCGTTCTATCGTTTATATATCGTTTTATCGTTTATATATAGTTCTATAGTTTGTATATCGTTCTATCGTTAATATATCGTTCTATCGTTTATATATCGTTCTATCGTTTATATATCGTTCTATCGTTTATATTTCGTTCTATCGTTTATATATCGTTCTATCGTTTCTATATCGTTCTATCTTTCGTTTATATATCGTTATATCGTTCTATCTATCGTTTATATATCGTTCTATCGTTTATATATCGTTCTATCGTTTATATATCGTTCTATCGTTCTATCTGTCGTTCTTAACATCGTTCTATCGTTTATATATCGTTCTACCTTTCCTTTATATATCGTTATATCGTTCTATCTATCGTTTATATATCGTTCTATCGTTTATATATCGTTCTATCGTTAAAATATCGTTCTATCGTTCTATCTGTCGTTCTTAACATCGTTCTATCGTTTATATATCGTTCTATAGTTTGTATATCGTTCTATCGTATATATATCGTTCTATCGTTAATATATCGTTCTATCGTTTCTATATCGTTCTATCGTTCTATCGTTTATATATCGTTCTATCGTTTATACATCGTTCTATCGTTTATATATCGTTCTATAGTTTGTTTGTCGTTCTATCGTTCTATATATCGTTCTATCGTTCTATATATCGTTCTATCGTTTATATATCGTTCTATCGTTTATATATCGTTCTATCGTTTATATATTTTCAGTTTTTTCTTCGCCTCTTGCATTGTAGCGCATTTTAAGTCACAGTATTTTAGGACCTGGTTATATATAAATGGAATAAGAAATTTTGGAAATCTTTGTGCAAATCGCGTGGTAGTTGCTGGCACATTTACTCTAAATGTTCTTTTTTGCAGGAGTTTATTGTAATCTGGTGAGTTGACAATTTGACGATGCTGCAGCAAACATACCCTATAAATATAAAGACGACGTACAGAGAGAACCTGGCATTCTTTGTACAGTACAGTGGTAGGGAATCGTTTTGGTTTATTCAGCATTACCTTGAGAACTGAGCGTTGGGCCCTCTCTAACACAAGCATGTTAGTTTTTGAAGATCCTCCCCAGCAAGGAATACAGTAACCGAGAACCGATTGACAAAGCGCCGTATATACTTGTACGACTATGTCTTTACTTGCACCTTTGCGATGTAACCGCATTATGTGTATCAGTTTCCTCGCTCTACCTGATACATATTCGATGTGTTTCGCGAAGTTTAATTTTTCATCAATTACTATACCCAGATATTTTATTGAGTTCACTCTTTCAATCGCTTCACAGGAGCAAACATTTGTCAGTGGTTGACAGGTATGCATTATCAGTAGGCTATCCAAGTTAGTATAGTGTAGTGCGAGTGCATCTTGTCCCCCTCTTGCTATTATATATTGTATGTTAGTCATAAGTATTTAGCAGTAATAAACATACATTCAACCAAGCAACACGTCTATTAATTACTTCATTGCATGGCGACCCTGCCAGTGCGGCCACGCGGCTGCGCTGCGCACGAGTACATACAATTTAATTATGTGAGAAATAAAGTGCTAATAGTATCAGAATAAGATAAAAAAGCAATAGGCTATCATATTTGAAGAATCAAATAAATTTCGAGGAGCGGTAGTGATAAACCTGAAGAGACTGCACAAAGTGAATGAAAGGAAAAATACCAAGACAATAGCAAACTGGACATGATGTTCCTGCTCACGTCTACCCAGTGAGGTGACTAATATTTAATTATTGGCAATAAAAAAGTGGCAATGTTAAGTATGACTATCCTTGGTGCGTAAATAAAGTGCGTAATAATCCAATTTAATTTAAAAGTATACAGTGTTTAATTTAATTATGAAAAGGTATTTCAGCTTATTTCTCTCTATTTCTATTTTTATATAAACAAACTTTTATTTTTAATGTAGTTATATAATATTCATGTAACTTACATACATATTTTCTACATGTGTTTGCATTCGAATAATTTAATTATTTTCTGATAGGTAGTCTTTTGTTATGTGAACTGAGCACTTATTATAATATTATTATAAGTATTTATGTGTATTTTCTATCAATTACATCTTGCGTATTCATTCTATGTGTGATAAACAATTCAAATATAATCATTTCATATTAAAATATACTGAATGTGTCATGAATTCATGTAATATTTCAGGCAAACGTTTTGTGATAAATAATTTCGATATTGTAAAAATAAGTTGTCAGATTAAACATTAAATAAGTTTTTTTTTTGGTATATAAATCTGTCAATAGTCATAATAAGTGAATAGTCTATCTCCAATTTTAATATTTTTTTAAAAGCTAATCATAAACAGTAGGTACTGCAACAGTTTTCAATAAGCTTGAAGTTATATTTAAATAAATAAAATTAACTAAGACGAGCGCGTTTGAGCGTTATCGCAAGTTGCAATTTGTTTAGTTGCATTTTTGGAGCAACACGAGTTTTCTAGCTAGCTGATTGCTGCTTGCTGATATCGAATTTCATTATTTAGGTCAACATTCAATGGATGTCTTGCAATAACAATTATTGGTTTAATAATATCTAAATAAGTAAATATTAATACAATATGTTAAGTACATAGTTTCCTAGTATATTTTTGGTTCATTTCATGTTATCATGTTTTTGTTGTTGCTATACTGTATTCTTAATATTACGTGTTTGAAAACATGATATATGAACTATAATTATATTGTATACCTATTACCTACTGAAAAAACGTTAATTTGAATTAAATACTGTAATATCATATTGTATCTACTCATATATTGTACGTTAACGGAAATATTAAATTAGCATGGCTGTAATTGAAGAAAATCTGTGAGTAATAGAATATAAGATGAGAGATGTAAGGTAAATTTTATATTTAAAGATGATTACGAAGAAAAGAAATTAATTTGATGAAGTTAATGAAGTGTTATAATTATAAGATAGTTTTTTGTTACTAAGCTGATTCTGCGTATATTATGTTATGGCAATGGAAGATGAGAGCAGAGCGTCGTATACATATATGGCACGAAGAATTCTATGAAGTGATCGCTGTGTGTGGTATGATATGATTGAGATAGTAACGTAATGCGATTGTTATGATTAAAAAAGGTAATGGAATGTAGTCAAAGTTAGTATGATGGATTTGAAAGCTTATGAAATGTAGTTTGTAGTATGATAGTTTCAATTGCTAAGTTTTTGATGTTCATTTGACTTGATCACTCAAATTTTATTTCGATTATTTACCAATTGATAACTTAATATGGAGTGTAAAAATAACAGAAGGTTTTTGAAAGCAGTATATAAAGTCATACAAGGGTCACCAAGGTACAAAGCAGATCTCTGAATCCTTTTTATCTGATCATGACGAGGTTGAATACCCTTCGTGAAGAAAATTGGACACCTAAAGAATGTTAAAAGAGAGAGACTGTAGTATAAGTATATAAATGCGCATGTAATGTAATACAAAATATTTGTACCTTGAGATGAAGTAAAATAAGTGAATAATAAATGTGTAAAAAGGCGGTCGACCCAATAATTATATTAATGTGCCTTGATAAAAGATGAAGAATAAATAAATATATGACTTGAGAAAGAAGCATGGTTGTCCACAGCAATTTTAAATATATGATAAAAATACAAGAGAGAATACTATAAAAAATATCGAAATATAATAATGTTAATGACTATTGTGAAGGTGAAAAGTATAAAATATATATATGTGGTAACAGTACTATGGCATGTATTTAAAAAATAACTTGATTGTGTGATTACGCGGCAAATTGTTTGGCCTACGATTTGATCAATTTATCCCGGATTTTACTAATAGATTGTATTAATATAATAGTTAAGTTTATTAAATAGGTAAACAAGTTCTAAAAAGTATAAAATTAATTTTTATTTTTATTTGTTATTCTACTCTAATTAATATTATAGTACTTTAGTGAATAGATTAATAAATACGAATTTCTTTAAAAAAAATGTTAATAATAAATATTTTTTTATTTGCAAAGGGGGAAGGTATAGTGTAGTGCGAGTGCATCTTGTCCCCCTCTTGCTATTATATATTGTATGTTAGTCATAAGTATTTAGACAGTAATAAACATATAACCAACCAGTAAACACGTGTCTTAATTACAACATTGCAAGGTTGAGAAGCTTTAGTTTTATGAAAACTTATGTATTTCGTTTTCGTTACATTAAGTGTTAACAGATTGATGGAGAGCCAGTTGGCTGCTTTGCGCAGGCCTTCTTCAGCCTCTCTAAATGTTTCTTCCCAGTTATCACCTGCAAAGATCATGGCCGTGTCATCGGCATAACAAACAGTATTAGTTTTGTTCGATCGTGGTACTGCCAATTGCAGATCGTTCATATAGATTATGAATAAACTTGGCCCCAAGATACTGCCTTGTGGCACTCCGAAGTCAATAGGAGAAGGGTCACTGACCATACCTTCAATTTTTGTTAGTTGTTTACGATTTGCCAGATAACTTTGAAACCATTTTAAAGATTGTCCCCTTATTCCAAGATTTTCTAACTTTTGAGAGAGTATTGGGATCGACACCGTATCAAATGCCTTGGCTAGATCGAGAAAAACGCCAAGGCAGCATTTTCCCTGATCCAAATGTGCTGAAACGGTGTCAAGCAGTGAAGTGACTGCGTGTTCAGTAGAGCGTCCACGCCTGAAGCCGAACTGAAAGGGAGAAAGCAGGTTATGATGCTCTAGGTAGTTCATGAGCCGACGGTTAACAATTTTTTCAAGCAGCTTGGACACTACAGAAAGCAATGAGACAGGTCTGTAATTTGATGGGATACTTTTGTCTCCAGATTTATAAATTGGTGTGACTGCGGCTGTTTTCCAGATATCAGGGAAGCAGCCGTTCGAAAGACTCAAGTTACATATGTGCGTTAGAGGTGTAATAATGGTTTTACTTATGCTTTTTAGGATAGGATTTTTGATACCGTCGAGTCCCGGTGCGCTTTCATTCCGCAGTTCTTTAATGTAGTTTAAGACTTCATGGGGGTCTGTAGGTCTAAGAAAGAAAGATGAGACGGGGGTTGTTGAGGTTCTGGCCAGAGCTGCAAGTTCAGATTCAGTTTTTCCAATTTCTTTAATTATTTTATCTGCAAGATTAGTCCCTACGGTCGCAAAATAGTTATTGCATTGGTTTAGAGACTCAGTTTCCCTCCCTTGTTGTCCTGTGAGTTCATTAGCTGGATGGTGTTTAGATGATAATTCACAGATCGACTTAACAGCGTTCCATAGTTTTTTTGGTTGATGTTTGCTTTCGTTGAGTAGATTATATTCGTATGCAGTTTTTACTTTACGTAGTAAATTATTACAAAAGTTTCTGTAACTTGTATAGATAAGTTTCGCTGTGGCATTATTTGGCGACCTTCTGCTTTTCAGATGCAGGCGATCTCTATTCCTCATACAACGAAGCAGGCCGGGGCTTACCCAGGGTTTACAGCTGAACATAGATCGACTGACTGTTACACGCTTCGTGTGTTTATCGATAGAGGTTTTAATTATATTTGCAAATTTGTTGGTAGCTACGTTGACATCAGAGGAGGAAATAACTGCCAACCAGTCTATAGCTTCTAAGTCCGCGATAACGGCGTTGTAGTCGGTTTTAATAGATTGTCGTGTACGTTTGAACGTACGTTTTTACGTACAGCTGAACATAGAAAATATGATAAGATAAGATAGAATGATAGAACGATATATAAACGATAGAACGATGTATAAACGATAGAACGATCTATAAACGATAGATAAAACGATATAACGATATATAAACGATAGATAGAACGATATAACGATAGAACGTTATATAAACGATAGAACGATATATAAACGATAGAACGATATATAAACGATAGATAGAACGATAGAACGATATATAAACGATAGAACGATATAGAAACGATAGAACGATATAATAACGATAGAACGATATATATACGATAGAACGATATATAAACGATAAAACGATATATAAACGATAGAACGATATATAAACGATAGATAGAACGATATAACGATATATAAACGATAGATAGAACGATAGAACGATATATAAACGATAGAATGATGTATAAACGATAGAACGATATATAAACGATAGATAAAACGATATAACGATATATAAACGATAGATAGAACGATATAACGATATATTAATGATAGAACGTTATATAAACGATAGAACGATATATTAACGATAGAACGATATATATACGTTAGAACGATATACAAACTATAGAACGATATATAAACGATAGAACGATGTTAAGGACGACAGATAGAATGATAGAACGATATATAAACGATAGAACGATGTATAAACGATAGAACGATATATCAACGATAGATAAAACGATATAACGATGTATAAACGATAGAACGATATATCAACGAAAGATAAAACGATATAACGATATATTAACGATAGAACGTTATATAAACGATAGAACGATATATAAACGATAGATAGAACGATATAACAATATATAAACGATAGAACGATAAATAAATATAGGACGATATATAGAACGATATACAAACGATAGAACGATGTATAAACGATAGAACGATATATAAACGATAGAACGATATATAGAACGATAGAACGATATATAAACGATAGAACGATATATAAACGATAGAACGATGTTAAGAACGACAGATAGAACGATATATAAACGATAGAACGATGTATAAACGATAGAACGATATATAAACGATAGATAAAACGATATAACGATATATAAACGATAGATAGAACGATATAACGATAAAACGTTATATAAACGATAGAACGATATATAAACGATAGAACGATATATAAACGATAGATAGAACGATATAACGATATATAAACGATAGAACGATAAATAAATATAGGACGATATATAGAACGATATATAAACGATAGAACGATATATAAACGATAGAACGATATATAAACGATAGAACGATATATAGAGATCGGGTAGATCGAAATAATATCTAATTCGTGCTTTGCTATTTAATTTTCGCTATAATTGTTAAAAAGCATAGAAATAAACCATAAATGGTTGTAAATTGTATATTAGTACGTATTTCATCCACACAAGTGTTATCTTAGGGTAATATTAAGTGAATGTGACAAAATAAGTGATTAAAGTTTGTGACGTTTTAACGGCTGAAACCAAACAAAGAAAAACATCGCTAGATAGCAGAACCCTTGCCGAGTAAACCAGCTAAGTAAATTTATGTATTTTTGAACAATAATAGGTATTTCAATTCAATAAAAATCCTATATTAGTTATAAAACAACGGTCTTGATTTGATCACCGCTTCAACTAAGTACGAGTGAGACAAATAGCTGGTTTCTTATTACTTACTATCTTTCAAACACGGGTTCGATTCCCGTTATTAATTATTTTATAGTTTATAATTATATATACTTTTCTTTTCTTTATATTAAGTGAATTTGACATATAAAAATCTTTTTCTACTGAGCTATTTAATCACATTTCTTCACTTATTATAATATTAGGTACTTATTAGAATTTGTGAGTACAAATAGTTTGTCGTAAAGGATATAATAAATAGTAAAACGTTAATATTTAAAACTAAATTAGGGTAGTGATAACACTCGGTGTCATATTTTGAGTGTTACATTTATGATTATATTGTTTAGTTAATAGAAAACAAACGATAAATAATAACTTTATATCATTGTTGTAAGTAGGCGCTTGTGTGGATCGAAATATTTTAGTATTAGGATTATCGTTCGCTATAGTAACGCTTTAAACTAGTATATAATATTAAGACTGTTCGTTTCGTAAAATGGACTCGATTACAACTCGTAGAATGGCTGCCGAACAAAAATATGAAAAATTAAAAAGAGAGTTAAATGATGCAGAAAAATTAAAAAATAGGCTTTTAGAAGAACGGGACGAAAACGTTTTAGCTATTCGTAATTTAAAGTTGAAAAACAGTAATCTTTTAGAAAAAATTGTGTTGCTTCGTGAATCTTACGACATTTCTCAAGTGGAATTAGAAAACCAGCAGATATTAATATTAAAGCATGAGGATCAGTGCGCAAAGCATGAAGTAGCTTTAGAGCGAATTCATATTCTGAATGAGCAGTTGGCAGAGGCACACGCTCAATTGGCAGAATTCCATAGAATAAAGAATATTCACGAAGACTCTCACGCAGTTTCTTTATGTGCCGAACTTGAGGCAAAATCATTATCTTCTATGACCTCTTTTAAATATTCAAAAACTTTCAGTCGTAAACAGTGTAAAAAATATAAATTAGTTAAAAAACGTATATATAACACAAAAAAAGTCTTATAAGTATGGAAAATAGTATAAAATTCATAAACAAGTCTTACAGAAACATTGATTTACTAAACCAAATAGATAGTTTGAATGATAAACTGAGTGAGCTGATTGTTAGTCAGGAAGATCTGCATTTAAGATACAAACATATCGGCAGTCTTATAGACAAAGAGACGGTTACTCTAAATAGTCATATTTCCTCAACTAGCGTTATTTCTCAGTCACCCCAACCAAGTAATGGGATTGCATTACCATCTGTTAGCACGCCGCCGCCGGCAAACAGAACATTAGTATTTTCGGACGGCATGGCCGTAGGTTTTGGCGAAATACTAAATAAGTATCTTAATCAACAGGTCATTAACCATTGCTATACGGGTGCAAACTTTAATTATATAGTAGAACGAATATTATTAGGCACTTATGACGAAAATACAACGATTGTCGTACTGGTCGGCAATAATATAGGATTAAATAAGTATTTATTAAATAAAAGTATAAATAAACTTTTGGAAATACAAAAAATATATAAATGTAAATTTATATTTTGTACCTTTCCATACTTACTTAATATGAATAAGCAGAATGACAATATTCATATTATGAATAATTTAATATGTCACGTGACATGTTGTCAAAGCGACAATTTGTTTTGTTGGGATTTGAATAAGTTTTTACCTTATTTAAATTCTCGACTGGGTACTGTATACATACCCTTAAATCAAAAGCGGAACATTGCTAAATTATTAGCATATAATATATCTGACCCCCATATATTTAATATAAGGGGAAACTTACTTCTAGTATGCGATGGTGGAAACCATAATTTAAACTTTTAAGAATGACAATGGAAGAGCCTCCTGTCGTCCTTAAGTCGTCACCTAATATCAATATTGTAAACAAGGAAGGAGGTTCTTCTGGCAATATAACTAAAAAGAATACTTTACAAGGAATCTCCCAGTTTAAAATTGTATGTCAAAATACTCAGGGGTTTTCTTGTAAAGAATTAGAAATAGAATTATTTTTGGAAAAATATGAAATAGATTGTTTATGCGTTACTGAACACTGGCTTAAGAATTTCGAACTCATATTTGGTTTTGAAAACTATTATTTAGCTAGCAACTACTGCCGCAATTCTAAAGCCTGTGGTGGCTCCGCTATATTTTTAAAAAATAATATTAAATCAAAAATTCGTAATGATATTGTAAAGTTAAGCGTTGAGCAAGTCGTGGAATTATCCTGCATAGAGTTAAAAAACTATTTCTTAGTATGTGTGTATCGACCCCCTTATAACCAAAATTATGATAAATTCGAAAATGTAATGGAAGATGTATTAAGCAAAGTTTTCAGGAATAAAAAACGTATAATAATATGTGGAGACTTCAATGTGGATCTCCTACAAGACAGTTATCTTAAAACACGATTGATGAGTTTATTCCAATCGTTCAATTTAGAAAATTTATTCTTGGAACCGACTAGAATCAAAACATGCTTAGATAATGTATTTACTAATGCAGATTTTTCAAGTAAAAGTGTTATAAATAAACTAAAGTCTGATCACAGCGGCCTTTTTGTTAGCTTTCCTCTAGAGATACCAGAGCCAAAAATTGTTATTAAAAAAAGGCATATTACTGCTAGTAAAGTAGATAAATATATAAATATAATAAGCTCTAAGTTGCCTACATGTACAATTAATAAAAACTCAAATACTAGCTATGATATCTTTTATAATGTTCTGATAAATGAGTTTAATGAAATTTTTAATGTAAAAAATGTAATTATTACCAGTAAATTTAAGTTTTGTGAGTGGGCAACACCAAGTATTTATAGATCAAGAGAAAAACTCTTCGATTTATATGATCAAAAAGCTTATAGTAATAATAATGAATTGAGTGAATATGTAAAAAAATACTCAAAAATATTTAATAAAGTATGTAAAGAGGCTAAAGCCAGATACCTAAGCCGACGTATCCGAACATCCGATAATAAAGTTAAAACAGTGTGGAATATTATCAACACCCAAACAGGCCGAGGTAAACCATGCGATCAGGAGTTCTGTGTTCGATCTGATAAAGGTCTGACTACCTCTAATGAGGAAATCGCTTGTATTTTTGAAAAATATTTTACTGACATACCATCAAAAACAACTGAATATTTAAACACATCGGTTATAAAAGCTCAACACTTGTTACAACAAAATGTTGATAGGTGCGAAACTTTGTTTTGTTTTAAAGATGTCAGCCCTACAGATATCGAAAAATGTTTTAAATCATTTAAACTGAAAAGTTCTGAAGACATTTGGGGTATGTCAGTGAAAGTTTGCCATAATTTTATTGTAACTTTGGCTCCATATTTAGCAGATATATTTAATGAATGTATAAGAAATAAAATCTTTCCAAATCTCATGAAGCATAGTAAAATTGTACCACTTCTTAAATCCGGAGGAGATAAAATTAGTCCTGATGGTTATAGACCCATATCAATTCTGCCAGTTTTAAGTAAAATATTCGAAAAACTAATGTTCAATCAAATGCTTTTGCATTTCGCTTCAAACAAATTGTTTCATCCAAAACAATTTGGCTTTACGAAGGGCCGCTCTACCACCGATGCAGGCGTTGCCTTAATGAAACACATTTTTGATTCGTGGGAACGCAAAAATGATGCTATTGGTTTGTTTTGCGATCTTACGAAGGCATTTGATTGGGCAGATCATGAAATCCTTTTTATTAAATTAGAACATTATAGCATACAAGGTGACGCACTTAAATTAATAAAGTCTTACTTTTCGGATCGGATACAGAAAGTACAAATCAATAATGCAATATCACCTGGAACTCATGTGAAAATGGGTGTTCCGCAGGGTTCTATTTTGGGCCCATTTTTATTTTTAGTTTATATTAATGATTTGCCGTTCATGGTCGAGAAAATGTCCGAGATAGTGTTATTTGCTGATGATACTTCTTTAGTATTTGACGTTGAAAGAAATAATCAGAATATTGACGAGGTGAATAACACGGTTTCACAGATTCAAACATGGTTTGCTTCCAATAATCTTGTACTGAATGGTAAAAAAACCAAATGCATTAAATTTGTATTACCTAATGTTAGGTGCGTTGATAACGAAATCATTTTAAATAATGAAAAGTTAGTATTTTCGGATAACACAGTTTTCTTAGGGATAACTCTGGACTCCAAGCTCCAATGGGGACCCCACATTAGCTCACTAGCTGGCAGGCTTAGTAGTGCTGCGTATGCCGTTAGGAAAATAAGACATTCATAGTGTAATGTCTTACGGTATTTTACTATGGGGCAGAGCAGCTGATGTTGGTTCCATATTTATTCTCCAAAAGAGAGCAATAAGAGCTATATACAATTTGAGATCCCGAGATTCCCTGAGGGAATTGTTTAAAACAATAAATATAATGACACTGCCATGTCAATATATTTATGAAAATATTATGTATGTAAGAAAAAATCAGGCCTCTTTTGTGAAAAATTGTGACAGACATATTCGAAACCTGAGAGACAACAATAAAATATCAGTACCAAAATACAGATTGTCAAAAGTAAATACATCTTTCATGGGGTTATGCGTAAAAATGTATAATAAAATACCTGAGGACATTTTAAATTTATCAGAAACAAAATTCAAAGCAGCTGTTAAAAGAAATCTTAGTTCGAAAGCCTATTACAATGTCAATGATTACATTAATGATGAAGTGGCTTGGTGTCATCAGGGCTCTGTGCAGGATGTTTCCGGGCTAACACCGAAATTGTAATGGACGTAAAAAAAGATGTGTGTTGACGAGTTTCTTACGGGTTCTTCTCTCAACAAAACACCTTCCGAATCCGAAGTAAACTTAGTATTAAGTTAAAATTTGACGTTCAAAAAACAAAGATTTATCTTTTTATTTTGAAATAAATGATTATTTTATTTTATTTATTTATTTTATTTTTAGAACGATAGAACGACATATAAACGATAGAACGAAATAGAAACGATAGAACTATATAATAACGATAGAACGATTTATATACGATAGAACGATATATAAACGATAGAACGATATATAAACGATAGAACGATATATAGAACGATAGAACGACATATTAACGATAGAACGATATAGAAACGATAGAACGATATAATAACGATAGAACGATATATATACGATAGAACGATATATAAACGATAGAACGATATATAAACGATAGATAGAACGATATAACGATATATAAACGATAGAACGATAAATAAATATAGGACGATATATAGAACGATATATAAACGATAGAACGATGTATTAACGATAGAACGATATATAAACGATAGAACGATATATAGAACGATAGAACGATATATAAACGATAGAACGATATAGAAACGATAGAACGATATATTAACGATAGAACGAAATATATACGATAGAACGATATACAAACTATAGAACGATATATAAACGATAGAACGATGTTTAGAACGACAGATAGAACGATAGAACGATATATAAACGAAAGAACGATATATAAACGATAGATAGACGATATAACGATATATAAACGATAGATAGAACGATATTACGATATATTAACGATAGAACGTTATATAAACGATAGAACGATATATAAACGATAGAACGATAAATAAATATAGGTCAATATATAGAACGATATATAAACGATAGAACGATGTATAAACGATAGAACGATATATAAACGTTAGAACGATATATAGAACGATAGAACGACAGATTAACGATAGAACGATATAGAAACGATAGAACGATATAATAACGATAGAACGATATATATACGATAGAACGATATATAAACGATAAAACGATATATAAACGATAGAACGATATATAAACGATAGATTGAACGATATAACGATATATAATTGATAGATAGAACGATAGAACGATATATAAACAATAGAACGATGTTAAGAACGACAGATAGAACGATAGAACGATATATAGAACAATAGACCGATATTTAAACGATAGAAAGATATAAAGAACGATATATAAACGATAGAACGATATATTAACGATAGAAAGATCTTAAGAACGACAGATAGAACGATAGAACGATATATAAACGATAGAACGATATATAAACGATAGATAGAACGATATAACGATATATAAACGATAGATAGAACGAAAGAACGATATATAAACGATAGAACGATGTTAAGAACGACAGATAGAACGATATATAAACGATAGAACGATGTATTAACGATAGAACGATATATAAACGATAGATAAAACGATATAACGATATATTAACGATAGAACGTTATATAAACGATAGAACGATATATAAACGATAGAACGATATATAAACGATAGATAGATAGAACGATATAACGATAAAATATAAACGATAGAACGATGTTAAGAACGACAGATAGAACGATATATAAAACGATAGAACGATAAATAAACTATAGAACGATATATAAACGATAGAACGATATATAAACGATAGATAGAACGATATAACGATATATAAACGATAGATAGAACGATAGAACGATATAACGATATATAAACGATAGATAGAACGATAGAACGATGTTAAGAACGACAGATAGAACGATAGAACGATATATAAACGATAGAACGATGTATAAACGATAGAACGATATATAAACGATAGAACGATATATAAACGATAGAACGATATATAAACGATAGATAGAACGATATAACGATATATAAACGATAGAACGATAAATAAATATAGGACGATATATAGAACGTTGTATAAACGATAGAACGATGTATAAACGATAGAACGATATATAAACGATAGAACGATGTTAAGAACGACAGATAGAACGATAAAACGATATATAAACGATAGAACGATATATAAACAATAGATAGAACGATATAACGATATATAAACGATAGACAGAACGATATAACGATATATTAACGATAGAACGATGTTAAGAACGACAGATAGAACGATAGAACGATATATAAACGATAGAACGATGTATAAACGATAGAACGATATATACACGATAGATAGAATGATATAACGATATATAAACGATATATAGAACGATATAACGATATATTAACGAAAGAACGTTATATAAACGATAGAACGATATATAAACGATAGAACGATATATAAACGATAGATAGAACGATATAACGATATATAAAACGATAGAACGATAAATAAATATAGGACGATATATAAACGATTTTTTTTTTTTTTTTATTGATCTACAAAACCAAGTACAAAATTAGGAAAGTAACAATACAACAATATTGACGACATGTTTTTCTTTTGCACTCTACTTGATGTAGATACTGCATGCTCGTTAATACATAAATAAATATTTTATCTTAGATCTATGATTGTAAACACAAGAAAAAAAAATACATTAAAAATTAAACACTAAAAACATTAAAAAATTTAAATAATTTAAATAAAAAAATCTGACAACAATGACAATGATTGTAAACACAAGAATAAAAAAAAATACATTAAAAATTAAACACTAAAAACACTAAAAAATTTAAATAATTTAAATAAAAAAATCTGACACCAACAGACAAAGGCATAAAAAAGAAGATAAAAAAGATAAAAAACTCAAAAAAGTTGCTCAAAAAATAATAATAATTATGGAGCACTATAATAAATTGATAATGAGTGTTTCACGGCTGCCAAGCTATCATTAAATATATCTAAAAGAGATCGAACTGAGTTAGTTGACGAACACATGCGATAAATAGGGGAGTGAGTTCCTAGATTGGTTCTTACTGACGGGAGACGAAAGGTTTTATTATTTTGAAGCCTACTGCAGGATCGTGGAATTGAAAAATTTAATGATTCTAATAGTTCAGGAGAATCTATTTGGCCGTTTATTGTTTTGTAGATAAAAAGAATATCTGATATGGTCCTACGACTTTTAAGTGTTTGTAATTTATAATGACATAGTCTTTTATCATAAGAAGTTAGGGTATGACACAGGCGATCATTGAAGCTTAACATGTAGAGAAACCTCTTTTGCACAATTTCTAACCGATTCGAGTGAACTGAGTACCCTGGGTTCCATACCACACTGTTAAACTCCAAGATACTCCGAACCAAGGCCTTATAAATTAATATGGTGACTTGAGAATTTTGCAGTACCTTAGTTTGCCTATTTATGAAGCCAGCCAAACGCGAAGTCTTCTGGATAATATAATTAAGATGCTCCCGGAAGTTTAGCTTATTATCGACCATTACGCCCAAATCCCTTACACATTCTTTTGAAGGTAAAACCTGTTCGCCTATTGTGTAAGTGGCATTTTGGCAATGTTTTTTCCGAGAAAAATTTATAAAGAAACATTTTTCGGGGTTCAACTGTAAGTTATTTTCATTGCACCACCACTCCAATGTTTTAAGGTCAGCCTGAAGTAGTTGGATGTCGGTTTCTTCCTTAATTACCCGATATATTTTTAAATCATCTGCGTACATTTTGCACTCTGACTTAATTAAATCAGGAAGATCATTTATAAATACCAGAAAGAATAGTGGTCCGAGATGAGATCCTTGTGGTACGCCTAAAGGTACTTGACACTCCTTAGACTTAAACCCATGGGTACAAACTAACTGTGAGCGTTTAGAAAGGTAAGACTTACACCATCGCAATAGTGAACCGTGAACACCCATCGATTCAAGACGCATCAGAATTATATCTTGATCCGCAAGATCGAAGGCCTTCCTAAAATCAGTGTAAATAGCATGCACTTCGTTACCTTTGTCCAACTCAGTAGCTATATAAGAAATGTAGGAGACCAGATTTGTAGTCGTAGACTTCAACGGTAGAAAACCATGTTGATTTTTATTAATAGCTGTTCTTAGGTGTGTCAACAGATGTTTTTGAACGATTGCTTCTAGTATTTTACCGATTATGCACAACATGGATATTGGTCTATACAGAGCAATATTATTTGGATCCCCACCTTTTGGATTAGGAGTTAAGTGGGCTAATTTCCACTTTTGGGGAAAGACTCCTGCTTTCAATGATACATTAAAAATATATGTAAGAGGTAGAGATATATTTTTAGCGCAGTTTCTAATAACAAGTGGTGGAATAGTATCTGGACCCGGTCCCTTGTTACAATCCAGTGATTGAAGTTGTTTCAGTACTTCCTCTTCTGTAATAGTTAAGCAACCTATATTTGAGCAACACTCCTTGTTCAGGACATTAAAATTAGAAGGACAATCTGTTTTAGCAGAATGTTTAACGCTTAAGTAAACCTGTTGGAAATAAGAGGAGAACAGATCACAAATTTGTTGACCACCTTTAGCTGTTTCTGAATTGTGGTACATTTCGTTTGGTAAACTAGACTTAGACGATTTTTGATCATTAAAATATTTCCAGAAAAATTTAGGCTGCTTTCGCATATGATCAATGGCGTGTGCTTTAAACATAGAAAAACATTCTTTGATCATAGAGTCACAGCGAGTGCGAATTATATCAAAAGTAAGTTTGTCAAGCGGATTCCCATATTTTTTGTAGCGTCTGTGATACTTTGCCTTTTCCTTCAAGGATTTTATTAAGGAACGAGAAAACCAGATTGGATAGTGTGAATCCTTAGGCTTTCTGACCGGCGTGTGTTCCATTATAATATCCAAGAATCTGTCATAAAACAATGCAACTATAGTGTCAACATCTTCTATATCCTTAAATAACTCCAACCACCTAATGTTTAAGAGTGCATCATTTATTGCTTCATAGTTACTAAGAAAAAAATTTGGAGATTCGGTTTTACGATACTTTACGAAGGTGTTGTGCGGTTTCGAGAAATTTATGTCTAAAGCTGGATGGTGATTTTCTAGTGATAGTAAAGGCCTAGAAGCTTCTTCAACGGTAAAACACGAGGGTTGGTTACTAAATACTAAGTCTAGTGTGCGGTTATTGTGGTTAGTTACACCATTTAATTGTGACAGATTATTATAATTTATGTTGTCAACGAAAAACGCATCAATATCTGAATCATTTGGCGATCCTGAGTACGAAGATGATTCATCACTAGCCTGCCAAACAATATCTCCCAAATTAAAATCCCCAATTATGAGGTTTATACTATTTTTTGAGGAACTACATAGGTTTTTTTACAATTTATTTAAGAATGTATTTAAATAAGCTTTTTTGACTGGTGGTGGGACATATACTGCACAAATATTTAATGTCAGATTATTACTTAACTTAATAATAACCCACAAGTCCTCACATTGCGACTGCCAGTTAATTTTAAGAAGGCTGTCATACTTTTTAAGTACGGCTATAAGAACTCCTCCACCATCTTTTTTATCTTTGTGCGAAGAGGTCGTAAATCTGTCGCGTCGATAAACATTGTAGTTCTGGTCAAGAAACTCATGATCAAAAACTGTACTGTTCAGCCACGTTTCAGTGAAAATAATGATGTCAAAAGATCTACTTAGTGCAGCCATGTAACACTCATTTGTCTTGGTTCGCAAACCTCTAACATTCTGATAGTATATATGCATATTAACTTATAAAATAAAAAATGATACAGTTTCATGCGAAAAAATTAATAATAAAAGGAAGTAATACATATCAAACAGAGTTAAATCTTTCTTAAACTATTAACGTCCTTCACTAAGACAGCATTGGATTGATCGTCTTTACGAACAAAGATATGGCCTTTTCGTACCCAGACGTATTTGCACCCTTTTTCTTTGGCGGCTGCCCGAGTGGCAGCATGAAGATGTTTGTTTGCCGGTGACGAACGATAGAACGATGTATAAACGATAGAACGATATATAAACGATAGAACGATAAATAAATATAGGACGATATATAGAACGATATATAAACGATAGAACGATGTATAAACGATAGAACGATATATAAACGATAGAACGATGTTAAGAACGACAGATAGAACGATAAAACGATATATAAACGATAGAACGATATATAAACAATAGATAGAACGATATAACGATATATAAACGATAGACAGAACGATATAACGATATATTAACGATAGAACGTTATATAAACGATAGAACGATGTTAAGAACGACAGATAGAACGATAGAACGATATTTAAAACGATAGAACGATAAATAAATATAGGACGATATATAGAACGATATATAAACGATAGAACGATGTATAAACGATAGAACGATATATAAACGATAGAACGATATATAGAACGATAGAACGATAAATAAACGATAGAACGATATAGAAACGATAGAACGATATATTAACGATAGAACGATATATATACGTTTGAATGATATACAAACTATAGAACGATATATAAACGATAGAACGATGTTAAGAACGACAGATAGAACGAAAGAACGATATATAAACGATAGAACGATATTTAAACGATAGAACGATGTTAAGAACGACAGAAAGAATGATAGAACGATATATAAACGATAGAACGATGAATAAACGATAGAACGATATATCAACGATAGATAAAACGATATAACGATATATTAACGATAGAACGTTATATAAACGATAGAACACTAATAAGACTTTTGCAGCTGCTTTTTCAGCTGTTTCAGTTAATGATGAAAACAACTGGTATATTGATTCTGGAGCATCTGCACATATGTCTAGAAATCGAGTGTGGCTGGAAGATGAGACGGCACCCAAGGTACCCCACGTGCGAGTGGCAGATGATAAGGTACTTAAAGTTGTTTCAACTGGGAACATTATCATTGGGGTAAAGGGTCCAAACAGTTCGCTAAATAACATACACGTAAAAGATGTTCTATATGTACCAGACTTAGCTACAAACTTACTATCTGTGAGTAAAATTATTGAAAGTGGCTGTACTATCAAGTTTAATGAGAAAGGCTGTATCATAAGAAATTGTAAGGGTGAGATTGCAGCAACAGCTGATCGTGTGAATGGCACATATCGACTTAACACTAATCTACACCAAGCCTTATCATCAGTGACTTCTACAGGTGACAGTAATTTTTTGTGGCACCTAAGAATGGGCCACATTAACTATAAAGACCTTGACAAGTTACAGATATGTGCCGAGGGTATGAATTTATCCACACAGAAAGAAAGCACAGTTTGCACTTCGTGTCTGGAAGGGAAACAGACCAGGCAACCGTTCAGCCATAGGGGCTCCCGGGCATCAGAACTGCTAGAGCTCGTCCACTCAGACATATGTGGACCTATGGAAAACAAGTCCATTGGAGGTTCCAGGTATTTTCTCACCTTTATAGATGATTACTCCAGAAAAGTGTATGTGTATATGTTGACCCACAAAAGTGAAGCCTTAGAAAAGTTCAAGGAATTTAAAAATCAGGTGGAAAATGAGTTAAATAGAAAGATAAAGATTCTTCGGTCAGATAATGGTAAAGAATATGTTAACCACAAATTCCATAATTTACTGAGATCTGCAGGTATAATTCATCAAACTTCAAACCCATACACTCCGGAGCAGAATGGGCTAGCAGAACGAATGAACCGTACGCTTGTAGACAAGGCGAAATGTATGATTTTTAATGCATGTTTACAGAAAGAATACTGGGCGGAAGCCATATCCACTGCTGCATACATTGTGAATCGCTCTCCTTGTCGGGGGTTATCGTCAGATGCCACTCCATATGAGATATGGACCGGATCAAAGCCCAATATCAATCACATGAAGGTATTTGGCTGTCGAGCTATGGTACATGTACCTTAAGAAAGGAGGCAGAAATGGGACCCCAAATCACGTGAGTTAATTTTTGTTGGGTACAGTGATACTACAAAAGGCTTCAGGTTCATAGACCCGAAAACTAAGCGGATCATAATGAGCAGAGATGTTGTATTTCTAGAAGATACTGCTCAAAATACGAAATATTCCATAGAAACAGACAACGTTCAAGATAAAATATGTATTAATGAAAAATATCAGCCAAATACCACTTGTAAACAAAAACCATCTGCAGTTGAAATTGTACTTACCCATGATGATAATAGAGTCTCATTGAATGATTCCGTTGCAGATACAACTATTAAAGTTTCTAGTTTATCAGATGAATATGAAGACACAGACTTTGTACCAAGCAGACCATTGTCACCATCAATAAATGTCACAGTGAGAACACGGAGTCAGTTAAGAGAACAAGCCAATCAATCAGATCCTGTGTCATACATATGTTTAAACAATGAATCCACAATGAGTGTGCTGGACTGTGATCCTCAGAGTACTAAAGAAGCATTGGAAAGCGAGCTAGCTCAGCAATGGAGAGATGCCATGGATGTAGAATATGAGTCACTGTTAGAGAATGATACGTGGATTCTCACTGACTTGCCTAATGGAAAGAGAGCCATACCCTGCAAGTGGGTGTACAAAACTAAAAGGAATGAAAATGGAGAGATTGTAAAACATAAAGCCAGACTAGTGATAAAAGGGTATAAGCAGCGAAAAGATATTGACTATCAAGAAGTATTTGCCCCAGTGGTCCGCTACACTTCCCTCAGATATCTAGTAGCTACAGCAGCCAAGTATGATCTCAGAATCCATCAAATGGATGCTATTTCAGCATTTTTGCAAGGAGATGTAGAGGAGGAACTTTACATGACTCAGCCACCGTTATATGAGAAGGACAGCAACAGTGTATGTCGCCTTAAAAAATCCATCTATGGTCTGAAACAAGCGAGCCGACAGTGGAATATAAAATTGAATACTGCACTTCATGATATTGGATTGTCACGCAGTAAAGTTGATCCTTGCATATATTATTGCATAAACGGAAGCGACATACTGTTTATAACATTACGAGTATATGTCGATGATTTATTGTTCTTTTACAGCAGAAGGAACTGTGAATACTGTAAAAGAAAAACTATCTCAAAAATTTAAAATGAAAGATCTAGGAGAAGCCAAATTTTGTATTGGTTTGAAAATTACAAGTAAAAAGGATGAAATTTCTTTAGATCAGTCGTTGTACATTGAGAAAATATTACAACGCTTTGGAATGGCAGAAAGCAAAGCAGTCAACACGCCTTGTGATGTCAGCATGAAGTTGATACCGGCCAAGAGTGATGATGAAATCTGCATTGATATACCATATCATGAAGCAGTTGGATGTCTTTTATATTTGTCCCAAGGTACGAGACCAGATATAACATATGCAGTGAATATGTTAAGCCGTTTCAACAGCAAGCCAACTAAAGAACACTGGATAGCATTAAAAAGAGTACTGAGATACCTAAAAGGAACATCAAACATGAAACTTACATACAAAAAGAATAGAGACAATGTTGTTGGTTATTGTGATGCAGACTGGGCATCAAATATTGAAGACCGACGTTCTTGCACCGGTCATATTTTTCTATTTCAGGGAGCTGCTATAAGTTGGGCTTCAAAAAGACAGTTGACGGTAGCTCTATCATCCACAGAGGCAGAATACATGTCTCTAACATCTGCAGTTCAAGAGGCACTATGGCTCGGCCAGTTACACCGTGACCTCT
>CAUYWD010000275.1:0-22961 GCA_963576735.1 Bedellia somnulentella | reverse complement strand
GTACAAGAAGTTCCTCAGCCACTTTTGGAAGTTGCGTGGGGAAAAGATGGTAAAACAAAGGTTGTTGGTGATGGGTCTCCAACTGCATCGCCCAAAAATCCCTTTAAAGCTTCAATACCGTTAGTCCCCTCTTACGTACACCTACCGGAAGAAATGGGGTAGTGTTATTCTAAGCCGACACTACACAGCAAGAAGAAGAAGGTTTGAAAAAACTAAATAAAAGCAATGCTTTTAAAAAAGTCCTACTAAATTGTTTAATTTTGTAAAGAAAAAGATTCAACATGCTATATAGATGAATGTACATAACGTTTCAAGTTTATAATGTAAAGTAGCTTTTGGCCCGCGACAAAGTCCGCGTGAACTACATTTTGTTGCATCCAGCAAAGTCTATAAGCTAATTTTGTCAATTTATAAATAATATTTGCTGTGTAGTGTCAGCTTAGAATAGCACTACCCCATTTCTTCCGGTGGGTGTACGTAAGAGGCGACTAACGGTATTGGGGCTTTTAAGGGATTTTTGGGCGATGCGGTTGGAGACCCATCACCAACCTTTACTTTACCATCTTTTCCCCACTCAAGTTTCCAAAAGTGGCTGAGGAATTTCTAATTCCTTAGCTCTGGCTACTCCTTCTCGGGATTTATAGTCGTGAGTATATGTATGTATATGTATTATAAATCGCTAACAATTTAACTAAATACAGTTATGGAAAATGTATGAGTTTTCGGTAAAACTTCAGATGGAGACCTTCAATTTGATACCTGAACCAATTTTCTAGCTCTTAGCATCGCGACACAGGCTGGTTCACAAAATCCACCCTCTCTCGTTTAATATATAAGGATGGTGGTGTAATTGATATTTCTTTACAGGTCGGGAAACACGTGAAAAAGAATCAAGAACGAAGTTAATAAATAAAATAAAAGACTTAAATAAAAAAGCAAGAAGCCTTCACAGAGAATATATAAAGGCAAAAAAGAAAATCGATATTTTGACTCAATCTAAAAAACTATTACAAAGTAAAGTTAATAGGCACAATAGAATGTTTTCAAGGATGAATCTTTTTGCAAAGACATTTGTTAAAATGCAAATGAGACTTGCAGGTACATACATACATATACTCACGACTATAAATCCCTTGAAGGGGTAGCCAGAGCTAGGGAATGAGACATTCCTCAGCCACCTTTGGAAGTTGCGTGGGGAAAAGATGGTGAAATAAAGGTTGTTGGTGATGGGTCTCCAACCGCATCGCCCAAAAATCCCTTAAAAGCCTCAATACCGTTAGTGGCCTCTGACGTACACCCACCGGAAGAAATGGGGTAGTGCTATTCTAAGCCGACACTACACAGCAATACATATACTCACGGCTATAAGTCCCTAATAGGGTTAGCCAGAGCTTCAGAATACTAAATTCCTCAGCCACTTTTGGAAGTTAAGTGGGGAAAAGATAGTAAAAAAAAGGCTCTTGGTGATGGGTCTCACACCAAAGAATCACTTAAAAAGTCCCAATACCCTTAGTCGCCTCTTACAAACACCCACGGGCAGTAATGGGGTAGTGCTATTCTAAACCGACACTACACAGTTAGTACTTTCAGGTACCAAACAGAATGGCAGAAGATTCACTTTAGATGAAAAGTTATTAGCGTTATCGATACGAGAGCAGAGTCCAAAATGCTATAACTTTTTGACCAATATTTTTGCTTTGCCGAGCGTATCTACGATGAATAAATTCATATGAACTATTATAATTTTGTTGAAAAAGAGATTTTCGTATCTTTGGAAAGAGGTATGATATTGTTTCATTTGTATTATATTACATACATACATATACTCACGCTATATATCCCTGAAAGGAGTAGCCAGAGCTTCAGAATCATAAAATTCTTCAGCCACTTTTGGAAGTTGAGTGGGAAAAAGATTGTAAAGTAAAGATTCTTGATGATGGGTCTCCCGCCGCATCGCCCAAAAATCACTTAGTTCAGCACCGAAACCCTTAGTCGCCTTTTACGAACACCCATGGGAAGAAATGGAGTAGTGCTAGTCTAAGCCGACACTACACAGCCAGTAATTACAATTATATTCAAATATTTTTTTTAATATATTTTGTTTCCTTATTGTGTCCTTATTGCTGTGTAGTGTCGTCTTACGCCCGATTTCTGAATTGAGTATACCAGCTGAGAACAACTTAAGTCGTTCTGTCGCATTGCACTCTTAACAACTGAATGAGACTACGATACTTAAGTCGTTCTCAGCTTGAATACTCAATTCAGAAATCGGGCGTTAGAATAACACTTTCCCATTTTTGTCCGCGGTTGTAAGAATTGACTAAAGGGTTTTGAGGATTTTTAACCTAACCTAAGGCAGTGGTCATATAGTGGCCACCATAATTTCAACCTTACCTACCTTCAAATAAAAGTGAAAAACAAAATTTTTGATCATACTTAACATAACATAAACGTTCACGCCGAATATCCCCGAAGGGGTTGGCAGAGGTACTCATACTTCTGAACATCACGTGACTTTGTCACCTGGTGTTCAGAGTACCCTCGTTTTGCATGGACAGTGTACTCACGTGTTAGGGGGCAGGCCTATCGCCGTTTTGTACGAATACACTGTCACATGACTAAGTACAACTCAGCCATGTGGGTTTCCTCACGATGTTTTCCCTCACCGTTAACAACCATGATAAATTAACCACACATATGTCTTTAGAAAAGACAAATTGGTGTAGGCCCTACCCAGGATTTGAACGCTAGTCGTTTGCACGATAACCGAGTGTTCTACCCACTGGGCTATCACGGTTGCTCATACTTCTGCCTTATAAAGGATTAAAGTACTCTTCGCCGCTGTATGGCTAAATAGTTAATTATGAGTCTTTTCTAAAGTCATATGTGTGGTTAATTTATCATGGTTGTTAACCTAATATTTTGTTCGTTTTATATTAATAAATAATGTAAATTAGTAGCCTCTTTGGTGGAAATACGGCTTGAACATTTGAGTTGAAGTTGAGTGTATACAAGTTATTCCTCTATTTTACATACATACATACATATACTCACGGCTATAAATCCCTAGAAGGGGTAGCCAGAGCTAAGGAAATAGAAATTCCTCAGTTACTTTTGGAAGTTGCGTGGGGATTAGATGGTGAAATAAAGGTTGTTGGTGATGGGTCTCCAACCGCATCGCCCAAAAATCCCTTAAAAACCCCAATACCGTTAGTCGCCTTTTACGGAAGAAATGGGGTAGTGCTATTCTAAGCCGGCACTACACAGCAATCCTCTATTTTGTTACAGGTTATATATTGAAATGGAAGTAAAAGTTGACCTCAATTAAATTTGAGTCTGAAAATGCTGATTTTTGAGGTCTGAGTGATGAATAAAGAGATAAAATCAAAGATCTTAGAGAATAATGCAAGTGTTTTGGTAAGGAACCCTATTTTTTGGAAAACATACACATACATACATACATACATATACTCACGGCTATAAATCCCTTAACGGGGTAGCCAGAGCTTTGGAATGAGAAATTCCTCAGCCACTTTTGGAAGTTGATTGGGGAAAAGATGGTAATAATAAATGTTTTTGGTGACGGATCTCCAACCACATCGCCCAAAAATCACTTAAAAAGCCCCTATACCCTTAGTCGCCTCTTACGATCACCCACGGGTAGAAATGGGGTAGTGTTATTCTAAGCATACATGTACATGGCAAAAACTTAGTTTAATTAAAAAAGTATGTATATTTTAAGGGGAAAAACCCGAGAAGTCATGACCACTATAAAAAAAGGAAAGATTGCATATTTGGGACATGTGCTCCGTCAACGATACCAACTGCTTCAAATGGTAATGATTTTATTTTATTTAATTAGGGACATCAACAGCACATAACATATAAGTTACAATTAGATAAATACAATTAGATAAGATTAGCTGTGTAGTGTCGGCTTAGAATAGCACTACCCCATTTCTTCCGGTGGGTGTACGTAAGAGGCGACTAACGGTATTGGGGTTTTTTTTAAGGGATTTTTGGGCGATGCGGTTGGAGACCCATCACCAACATCCTTTATTCTACCATCTTTTCCCTACTCAACTTCCAAAAGTGGCTGAGGAAATTCTAATTTCTCAGCTCTGGCTACCCCTTTTAGGGATTTATAGCCGTGAGTATATGTATGTATGTATGTAGATAAATACAAAGAAAAAGCCAATAACATACACAGAAGATACAAAAAACACAGTAGTACATACAGATATGCGAGAAAAGTTGTAACATGAAATGTGTAGAATGAAATATTGAGAATATGATGGGAATAATTGAGGGGAAACTGAGCTGAGGGAACCCCCTTCGGTTAACCTTCAGTAGTGGAGAGGCAATGGAAGAAGAAGATGATATTAAGGGGGGTCCTCATGAAATAAACATGTTTATTTCGTATTTTTTTGCTCAATATTAAAAACAGTAACAATTAAACTCTTAAAATTTTCACATAATATCGTATTGATATTATAAATGTGAAAGTTTAGATGTTTGGATGTTTGTGTGTTTGAGGCAAAAAGGCTCCTCAAGTACATAATGTATACGAATGAAATTTAGCAGAATGCTAGATATTGAGGGATTAAATAAAAGTTTTTTTACTTTTACTTTACATTACTTTTTATAATGACCCAAATTATAACATAGGATACTTTTTATCCCGGAAAAATTAGACCAATAAAATATTCACGCCTGATTGAACTAAACGTATCGGAAAAAACGCCTTAATCTTTGTCATAAACAAATTTGACGGTACGAAGTCTGTCGGGTCAGCTAGTATGCTTATATATTATTTTTTAAAATAAATAATTAAATGACAATAAAATAAATATTAACGGGGGGCTCCCATACAACCAACGTGATTTTCTATAAAGATGATATTATGAAACCCTTCGTGCACGAGCCGACTCGCACTTGGCCAGTTTTTATAAACTAATTATAGCCTACGTCACTCAGGGATAGAGTAGCTTTCCAACGTTGAAAGATTTTTTCAAATCGGTGTAGTAGTTTCGAAGCCTATTCAAGACAAACAAACAATCAAACCTTTCCTCTTAATAATAAAAGTATAGATATGCTGTATAAAATTTGTCAATGTTTCTAATTAGTATAACATAACATAACATAAACGTTCACGCCGTTTATCCCCGAAGGGGTTGGCAGAGGTACCAATACTCCTGAACTCACATGGCAAGCGCCATCTAGTTTCCAGAGAAGGTACCCACGTTTTGCTTAGACAGTGTACTCACGTGATAGGGGGCAGGCCTATCGCCGTTTTGAACGAATACACTGTCACATGACTAAGTACAACTCATCTAATAAATAAAGTATCTAGTTAGTATCTAATAAATAAAGGATAAAGGAAAGAAAATTTTCGACATAAGCGGGGATCGAACCCACGACCTCCGGGTATACGCCCCCGTCGCTCTGCCAATTGAGCTACCGTGTCAATGGCTTCTAGTGCGAAATTTTTCTTTCCTTTATTAGAAATAATCCCCACATGTGGTTTTCATGAACAAAAACCATTCGAATTATCTAACTAGTATGTTATGGATGTTGCAGGTCAGTGATAGCTGATAGCAAAATAAAAGAGGTAAAATGAAGCATTACAAATACACACCCAAAACCTGCCAAAGCCATTCTAGTCAATTGTTTTGGAATCTGTGAGGTAATGATGGGACCGAAATCTAATACATACATACATATACTCACGGCTATTAATCCCTAGAAGGGGTAGCCAGAGCTAAGGAATTAGAAATTCCTCAGCCACTTTTGGAAAATTGGTGGGGAAAAGATGGCAAAGTAAAGGTTTTTGGTGATGGGTCTCCAACCGCATCGCCCAAAAATCCCTTAAAATCCCCAAAACCGTTAGTTGCCTCTTACGTACACCCATCGGTAGAAACGGGGTAGTGCTATTCTAAGCCGACAAAATAGATACACATCAAACAAATATTGTATTACAGGATCCACAGTTTAATTATAAAAAATTTGAAGAAATAAAGAATTATGAGTTGAATAACTATTCATCTGGGATAATGTTGGAAGCAAGCTGAGGTACTTTGCCTTTTTGTTTCCCTCTTTTATTTATTTATTATATTTTTTATGTTGTTATTGTGTTTGGTAACAAATAAATATTTTTTTATATATTTAACGTTTATCTTTATTGAGGATAAAGCAAGAAGATATTGATGATAGTATAGAAGTAACAAGTGGTAATCTATACTTATAATAAATCTGTAGAGAGGTCAATTCTGTACATGAAATATACTTTCAAAATAACCATCAGGTGGTGATTAGGGATCGATACTGATGCCAAAAATGCAATCAGTAAAATTTTTGTCTGTCTGTCTGTCTGTCTGTCTGTCTGTCTGTCGGTTTGTATGTTCCTTATGGAAACAAAAACTACTCGACAGATTTTAACGAAACTTGGTACAATTATTCTTCATACACCTGCGCAGGTTTTTGTATACTTTCCAGCAGAGTAGTAAAGGGGAATTTTGGGTAATTTTGGGAAAAAGGGAGAAGTTACTCCATTTTTTAAGCTTCCGTCGCGTGTGCAGCCTCAATGGTTAAACTTACATAAAAATCATGTGTGACGGAAATATTTTTCATAAAATTATCTAAAAGAAAATCCTCAGCAGTTTATGTCTATCTTTTACGGTTGGCTCACAATAACACGTGTAATTCCTGATAGCTTAGCAGTTCGGATCATTCTGATTATATTTGTTTACTTTTACGTTTGTAAACGTCTCATTCATCCCAAATTTAAAAAAGGTAACATTATTACCTATTCAATAAAAAAAGAATCATAGAAATCGGTAGACAAACACCGAAATTATACATAAAATAAGCCATCGCGCCCGTGATCAAAACCAAATCTTTACTAATTTACATATAACATACTAGATGGCGCGAGTAGTTGCATCCTAAATCACGGAATGATTTATTTTTTAGATTGTTATAAATACTTCATAGTGTTTTATTTAAAAATTTGCTATTAAACGGAAATACTGAACCGTTCATCAAAGCGCATTTAAAATCACCAAACTACACTGTTTAGGGAGTGCTATAAATTTAATAAATTGAAAACATTGCGCTGAATTTCACAATGCTTGAGCAGTGACTGAAGAAAGAAACCCCAGATATTTAAAAAAACAACGCTACCCGTGCGAAGCTGGGACGATCCACTAGTTTTAAATAATATCCGCCAGTCTTTATACTGAGCAACCCGCCAAAGGGTATGAAATTAAATGAAAACTGACTATATTTTAAGAGAATGGACTTGCAGCAGCTATGTGAAGATGCAAAAGCTGTTGATTGGGCACAACTAGACAGCATTGACGAGATTGATGAAAGGGTTGAACGGTTTAATACTCTCGTGACCGACCTTTATGACAAACACGCTCCCCTTCGTTCAGTCCGCGTGAAACAGTTACCTGCGCCATGGCTTACTGACAAAATTAAAAATCTAATGAGTAAACGGGATCATGCTCGATATTGCTATAAAAAGCAACCGACGGATGAGCACTTGCAACAATACAAGGAGCTGAGGAATCGCTGTAATAGAGTGTGTAGAGATGCAAAACGCCGATATATCTATACTTCCATTGACGATTGTGACACCTCACAGTTATGGTCATTCCTTAAAACATTGGGCATAGGAAAATCTCGGGCAAATTCTCCTATAGATACAGACCTCAATGCACTTAATAAGCATTTCTCCTCTCCTCCTTTGACCATTAGTGATCAATGCAAAGCTGAGGCTCTGAACAATCTTGTTTCTACACCTATCCCTGATTGCCCACAATTCACTTTCAAATTGGTCTCTGGTCGTGACGTTAAAAGATGTGTTTCTAATATAACCAGCAAAGCAACAGGTACTGACAACGTTAGTACTTTAATGATTAATCCTATTCTGGAAATAATTTTGCCACACATAACAAATTTAATGAACTTATCCCTACTCTCTTGTTCATTCCCTAGTATGTGGAAGAATGCCTTCATTGTCCCTATTCCTAAAGTTTCTAACCCAACCACCTTATCCCAATTTCGCCCAATATCCATCCTACCATTCCTATCAAAAGTTCTTGAACGCCTCGTATTTGAACAATTTTCCAACTTCCTTTCCACTCACAACTTACTCAACGATTTCCAGTCTGGGTTCCGAACAGGTCATAGCACTGTTACTGCTCTCATCAAGGTCACTGATGATATTCGGTTAAATATGGACAATCACAAAGTTACAGTGCTTACACTTTTAGATTTCAGCAACGCATTTAACACTGTGGACCTTGATATACTACTTGGCATTTTAAGAACTCTTAACGTATCTCCGACAGTCACCAATTGGTTTGAATCATACCTTAAAGGTCGTCAGCAGTGCGTGCGCACCGACGCAGAGAGCTCTGCTTGGTGCCCGGTACTAGCTGGCGTCCCGCAAGGCGGCGTTCTTTCTCCTTTACTTTTTTCACTTTTTATTAATATCTTGGCTAAAGAACTTACTTCTCTCTATCACCTTTATGCATACGACCTTCAAATCTACACAAGTGCTGTTCCGGAAGATATAAACTCGGCAGTTGATCTCATAAATAACAACCTGGAGATAATATCGAAATGGGTGAAGAAGTTTGGACTACTGCTAAATCCTGATAAGTCACAGGCAATTATTTTTGGCAGTTCGAGATTGCTGAATAAGGCAAATATTGCTCTTAATAAGAAGTTGACATATAATGGCACCGATATTCGCTTCGTCAATTCTGTCAAGAATTTGGGAATTATTATGGACAGTACATTTTCGTGGGTGCCCCAAGTGGAAGCCGTGAGTAAGAAAGTCTTTGCATCCTGTCACTCACTTAAGCGCTTGCAATTTTTCCTGCCTCACCACACTAAGATTACGCTGGCACAGTCTCTACTGCTTCCGATTCTCGATTACGCAGACGTAAGCTATCTTGACCTCACAGAGGAGCTACTAAACAAACTCGAACGTCTCCAGAATTTATGTATCCGATTTATTTTTGGATTACGTAAATACGATCATATTTCTGAGTACCGCGCTCAACTAAAGTGGCTCCCAATTCGACTTCGGAGGAATACTCATATCCTCTGTATTTTATATAATGTCCTGAATAATCCTGCTGCCCCCCACTATCTTCGTTGTAAGTTCACATACTTGTGCTCCCACGGCCTTGCCTTGCGATCGCGGGAGAATAAGATGTTGAGTGTACCTCCTCATGACAGTGCTACATATAGTGATTCCTTTGCAGCCAGAGCAGTTAATTTGTGGAACTCACTACCAGATGACATACGTATGTCATCATCATTAAATATATTTAAAAATAAACTTAAATCCCATTTTTTTAAAACCTTAGGTTGGTAGATTTTATAAAGTTAGGTATATGTATATATTTGTATTTATTTTATTATATAAGTATGTATTAAGATATTGTATGTTATATTTGATATAATTATTATTAGGTATATAAATTAATATAAAGGTTGTAAATAAGTTGTGTTTAATTAAGTTCCGTTTAAATTGCATTTATATTTGACTGTAATTTAAATTAAAGAGTTGTTCATTTGTTCCTCACCATAAAGGTTGACTGGAAGAAATCGCGTTAAGGCGATAAGTCCGCCTTTGTGTACATTTACTGTTCTGTAATTTTTTAAATACTGTTTGTGTGTTGTGTTTTTGTATGCAATAAAGTGTTTATTATTATTATTATTATTATAAGTGTGTGGGGATTCTGGTTCAGCAAATACAACAAAAAAACTTGTCTGTTGTCTGTCTGTATATCACAGTAATTTATTATTAAGTCTAAATTCTCAAATTGTTAATTCAAAATAATATACAGACAGACAGTGACAGAGGTACTAATACTTTTGAACATCACGTGACATTGTCACCAGGTGTTCAGAGTACCCACGTTTTGCATGGACAGTGTACTCACGTGATAGGGGGCAGGCCTATCACCGTTTTGTATGAATACACTGTCACATGACTATAAGAACAACGTAGCCATGTGGTTTTCATCACGATGTTTTCCCTCACCGTTATCAACCATGATAATAAACCGCAAATATGACGAAAATAGACACATTTCACAAGCCCGATTCAGAATTGGAATCCGGGCCTCTGTGGTTGAAAGGCTTTTGTGCTATGCAATCAGCTATTGGGGTAGTTTCCAAAAACCCAGTTTGTTTTGTTTCTATTTTCCTTCTTTTAATCAGTGTCTACCTCTATTATTAAAAAAGAAAGATAATACTTTAATCTCCTCTTAAGGCCATAAACAATACATAAAAATTTTAAAAACAGTCCAAAAAAACATATAGGTCAGGCTAGTTTTTTTTTTAATTTGGAACAAAACACAAATCCCGGTGAGTTAAAATCCTGGGTCGGGCCTACACCAATTTGTCTTTTCTAAAGACATATGTGTGGTTAATTTATCATGGTTGTTAACGGTGAGGGAAAACATCGTGAGGAAACCCACATGGCTGAGTTGTACTTAGTCACGTGACAGTCAATTCGTACAAAACAGTGATAGGCCTGCCCCCTATCACGTGATTGCACTATCTAAGCGAAACGTGGGTACCTACTTTGGATACTAGGTGACGCTGTCATAACTCTGCCAACCCCTTCGGGGACAAACGGCGTGAACGTTTATGTTATGTAAATAAAGGAAAGAAAACTTTTTCTTTTCCTCCTACTTAAAAGTGTAAAAGAAACAAAGGATAGAAGAATTTAAGAAGAATTGGCAGAGCGACGGGGGCGTATATCCGAGGTCGCGGGTTCGATCCCCGCCTGTGTCGAAATTTTTCTTTCCTTTATTTATTACTATTAATACTGTTTCTTTTTTACAGCTGATCCGTCCGAAGCGACCAATTTGTGGAGAATTACGAATTTGTGAATAAAGAACTTATTTTACGTAATAAAAAGGGTTTTTATTTATTCGCAATGTAAATACATAAAATGAGAGTAATAAAATAAATGAGATTTAATAAAATACATTTATAACTTATTAATTTCATTATTACAACAGCCATTTTAGTTTTATAACTAACGAGCACACATACACATATACTCACGGCTATAATTCCCTAGAAGGGGTAGCCAGAGCCAAGGAATTATAAATTCCTCAGCCACTTTTGGAAGTTGAGTAGGGAAAAGGCGGTAAAATAAAGGTTTGGTGATGGGTCTCCAACCGCATCGCCCAAAAATCCAATAAAAAGCCCCAATACCCTTAGTCGCCTCTTACGACACCCGTGGGTAGAAAGGGATAGCGTCATTCTAAGCCGGCACTACACGGCAAACAAACTAACGAGCAATAATATAATATAATTATAGTGAAAGTGTCCCTATGGATAATAGGCTCCTAGGTTAAACTAGTTTCAGCAGTAGGCCATTAGTACAGACCATTTGAGACTAGTGTAGAGGTCAATTCTTCAAACCGACAAAAGTACATAAGGAAAAACTACATCATACATATACTCACGGCTATAAATCCCTAGAAGGGGTAGCCAGAGCTAAGGAATTAGAAACACCTCAGCCACTTGTGGAAAGTTGAGTGGCGAAAAGATGATAAAATAAAGGTTGTTGGTTGTTGGTGAGGGGTCTCCACTCCAACCTATTACTATTTATTTATTATAAGAGGCGACTCACGGTAATGGGGCTATTAAAGGATTTTTGGACGAGGAAAAACTAGTTTGTCTAAAATCGGGTTGAACCGGTAACACGAAGATCCTAATAGTTTTACAACACGTTTTAATAATACAGGCAACGGTTTTCTTATAACTCCCAATGCATTGCTTTTTACATAAAATAAACCCTAGAACCTTCTATACAACTATGGTATTTATTACGATAACAAAAAAAAAACATAACATAATAAAACATAAACGTTCACGCCTTTTATCCCCGAAGGGGTTGGCAGAGGTACCAATACTTCTGAACTCACATGGCAGCGTAGTGTACTCACGTGATAGGGGGCAAGCCTATCGCCGTTTTGTACGAATACACTGTCACATGACTAAGTAAAACTCAGCCATGTGGGTTTCCTCACGATGTTTTCCCTCACCGTTAACAACCATGATAAATTAACCACACATATGTCTTTAGAAAAGACAAATTGGTGTAGGCCCGACCCAGGATATGAACACTAGTCGCTTGCACGATAACCGAGTGTTCTACCCACTGGGCTATCAC
Source organism: Bedellia somnulentella (assembly GCA_963576735.1). Taxonomy (NCBI): domain Eukaryota; kingdom Metazoa; phylum Arthropoda; class Insecta; order Lepidoptera; family Bedelliidae; genus Bedellia; species Bedellia somnulentella. The sequence goes on along the minus strand of CAUYWD010000275.1, from coordinate 10,744 downwards.
GTCGTCTTTATTAACATAGTGAATATGACTTAATTAAATAGAAATATCTTAAAGCAAACAACATTTGCGTAGTTTCTGTGTTCTTTGAGTCGCCTCTAACAACACCCGCGGTAACAAACGGGTTAGTGCTACATTCTAAGCTGACATTAAACAGCTATAGCTATATTAAAGATACCTATAGTTTTAACTTGCTGGATTATTAAAAACTAATTAAAATGAAATAAAATAATGCAATGATATTCTAATAATAAGTATACCTGACTCCCTGACCCCGACCGACTGTGCTCTTGTCGGGGAGTACCGCCTCTCCCATTTAAAATTCTAATTTTCTGTTTCGGCCATGGGAGAGGCGAGAAGCTAAAAGTATACTAATAAATATAGAAAGAAAAATTTCGACACCGGCGGGGTTCGAACCCGCGGCCTCGGGTATACGCCCCCGTCGCTCTGCCAATTGAGCTACCGTGTCAATGGCTTCCAAAGCGAAATTCTTCTATTATCCTTTTGTTCGCGCCAGATTATTAAGTACTTGTTTTCTGGCAGTGTGCGCTTAGCTTTAGCATATTCTATCTATTGAGTCTGTGATTGATAGATGGATTGATGGATGGTGTCTTGACTGATTTTTGATGGCGATTTTGAATTGTAATTAATTTTGTATAAAGTTTGAGTATTGTGATAATAAAATAATAGAAAGGGGCAGTGAATATATTTGATTGATTATGTTGTAAATCGGTGGAATTGTGGACAATATAAAAGTGATCTCGGTTGAAACAAAACTTTGATGTGCATGCGGGGCACGCGTTGAATCAGAAATCATCTGATGAAGATATTCGTGGAATACAAACGGAAGCAAGGAAATATTCACTAAATACGATATCCTTTGGCCAGGGAATCGTATTTTCATCGAAGACTGGATGCATTCAGATCTGAACTAAATAGTGAGAAGTGAAACCTCTTCAGCAATTCTGGGAGATCGAAGAGCAACACCCAAGGAACTCAATAATTTTTATTAAATGGTAGCAGAGCGTTATACACGAACATTTTTGGTAGCAGAGCGTGGTTACACACGATTTAAGAAGTTGAACCTTTGGGACAAATAAATTAATTGAACTATTGTGAATTGTGCATACTCGATTGACTTTAAGTGTAATTGTTATGTTATAAATTTGTATAATGGTGTTAGGTTATTGATAGTACCGAGATCTTAATTGAGTGGTTTGTTAACATGCTATATGTTCCTCAAGTTTGAAATCTATATTCCATATTAATTGCAGTAAAAGTAATTGTTGTTTGTTTAACACTATTTTGAATAAAAGCAGTCTAGAATTGTAATTCTATCATCTTATTGCAATAGTCTTGTAAGTATATATGTCACTGTAGGGGCACTCTAGTGGAATGTCCCTACGGATGTAGTTGTATTGATGCACGGAAGGTTACTTGTTTAGGAATGTTAAGTAAAAGAGTGACGCGTGCGATCGTAATGAATGTTTAATTGCCACTGTTTCACGTAAAGTATAAAATCAACGGTCAGCATAATATTTTATAGTTACAATACAAATGTACGGCTCGCTCGTACATGCTGCCGAATTTAAAAGAAAGAACAAAAATATTTTAAGTATAAAAAACAATATAAAATGTAATAAAGATAATTAAGGTGAAGTTTTTCTGTTGACTCGCTTAGTCGATTGGCGCTCGTAGCTTTGCGGTGCGATCGGCGGCTCCGGTTCCGTTGGTATGCGCTCAACCTTTTGCAGCTCTACGTCTTCAGTGATGTTGTTTCTTTTACAAGGTTTTAGCCTCAAGTATGCCCAGATGCTGATGGCTAGGACTCCACAGACTCCTATGAGGGCGTATGCTGTATAATGATGCGTGTCATGGGATGTGCTGAGTCTGTTCAGATTCTCTTGATCTGCCTTTATAGGCAGTATTTGGCTCTGCAGGATATTGAACCGTTTTTCGTGATTTTCTGGTACAGGTGTAAAGTTCACGCCTTTAATGATGTTGTTCACTCCTGATTCGGGTAGGTAGTAGGAGTATGCGTTGTCATCATTTATTGATACTTCCATGCGGTATGTTTGTGAGGAGTGTATAATCACGTTGTCTCCCTTTAGCATGCAGCCAGGCCGTATCCTCGTTACTCCCGTGCCGCGTAGAGTTTCTGACGTCATGGTAGTGTCGTTACAGAATAGCCGCACCTCACACTCGTGACAACATGTAAACAACCACGCCGTGCGGCTGTGTAACATGATCCACTCATCGATGCAGGCTTTTATTGTGTGGTCGCAGCCTGATAAGTTATTATTATAAAAATAATAAAAAAAAATAAAAATTGTTTATTTAGCATAAAAACTTAATATTACAGATTCCTAACGGCCCCGCACTAGGATAAGACCTGTATTGCGAAAGACCTCACACAATTACTAATTTGATTTTATAAAAAGATTACTTACAAAATTATTCTTATATTACAGCTATTGTTACTAACATCTACTAAAAATACAAAACTAAAACTAAATATTGTGAAACAGTGTTAGGTTTTTGTGAGTGTGTGTGTGTGAGTTTGTTGGTGGGTGAGTGTGGATGTATGTGAGTGTGTGTATGCGTGTGTGCGTGTAAATGTCAAATGTGATGTCTGTGTTACTCTAATATTGCGTCATTTTTGCACCAATAAAAAGTTCTCTGTTTCGCCATATGTCAACTGTTTCAACCAGCACGTCAAACTTTTCCTGAGCTCATGACGAATCACATCATTAATGTTTAATATATTGCAAAGTTTGTTATAAATAAAACCACCCAAAAACAAACTAAATCTACCAGAGAAAACTGTTTTAAGTTTTGGTATCTTGAAAATGTTACAGTTTCTTCTTGGATACGGTGTATTGATTTCATTGTTATGACTACTGTTATGCATTTTCATAACCAATTTTAATATAAATAGTTTCCGAACAGACAAAACATCTGCCTCCCTGTACAAATTAGTGGTTGGATAAAGAAAAGGCAACCCTAATCCAACCTTTAAGACTGCTCTTTGTGCCCTTTCAAGTGGTAGTAGTAATGACTTTGAACTTCCACCCCAAGAATCAATACAGTAAGATAACAGTGATTCGCACAATGCAGAATACACTATTCTAAAAGTAGTTTTGTCCATAGCGTGCTTTAACTTATTAAAAACTGCGACTAACTTGCGAACTCTTGAAGTAATAAGTTCTATGTGCGGTCTAAAGGTAAGTTCACTGTCAATAATAACTCCAAGATATTTAACGGTGCGGGCAGTTTGTATTACTGGACATTTGCAAGTGCTTGGTTCCGTGCGGTATTTACAATTAAGTGTATGAGCCAAAATGTTTAACTCGTGCTGTGGCTGTGTATGCTTTCGCATACTGAAAGTTAAAACTTTTGTCTTTTTACAATTTAGGCTCAACGAATTTGAAACCATCCACTTGCAAACTTCATCAAAACCAACCTGTGCATACTCTTTAACGAGTTCCCAATCATCGCCCCAGAAAAGCAAGGCCGTGTCATCCGCAAACGTAAAAATTTGACCCTGGTTTAGCTTAGTCTTGCAAAGGTCGTTTATATACAATAAGAAAAGTGTAGGGCCTAAGACACTTCCCTGTGGCACACCGTAGGTTACCAAGCATGGCTTACTAACAGCATCTCCCAATTTTACAGACTGTGTTCTGTCTGTTAAGTAGTCTCTAAAAAGCTGAAGCTGAAGGCCACGAATGCCATAACTTTCTAGTTTCTGCAATAGTATGGAGATGGTCACAGAATCGAAAACCTTGGCAAGATCGAGGAAAATACCCAGACACTTTTTTCCCTTATCCAGTTCCTTGACAATTGTATTAGTCAAATTACTAACCGCATCAGATGTTGAAACTCCATTACGAAAACCATACTGGTTAGATGAAATAATGTTATTAGTTTCTAAATATTTTATCAAGCGTGAATTAATTAGTTTTTCAACTATTTTCGACACCGTAGAAAGAAGTGAGATTGGTCTATAATTAGCGTAATCTGACTTATCACCTTGCTTGTGAATCGGTACAATATGTGCATGTTTGAGGACATTCGGAAATACTCCATTTGAAAAAGTCATGTTTACAATATGAACCAAAGGTGCCAATAGCTGGTATTTATTTTGTTTCAATTTGACTGCAGAAATCATATCGGGTCCCGTAGATAATTTATTTTTCAAGCTATTTATTGCGCTAATTATTTCTTCCCCGTCGCTTGGTAGGAGCACAAATGAATCTCTCAGACTGAAATTTGTTGTATATTTGTCAGTTAGCTCAGGATTATGCTCTTTTACGTTTTTAGCAATTGTCTTTCCCACATTAGCAAAATATTCATTAATACCCGTTGCAGCTTCCTCGTAATTGTTATTTTTAAGCAGTAAGTTTAGGTTTTTAGTTTTTTTAGGTTTATAGTTTGTGAGTGTGTTTATAACTTGCCATGTAGCCTTAATATTTGTTGCCCTGGCTTTCTCCAGTTCTGATTTTTCATACGCATGTTTAAGCTTACGTAATAAATTGTTGCAGAAATTTCGGTATCGGTTGTATGAAACCCGTAAAATAAAGTCCTGAGTTGACTTTTTAAGTTTAAGATGCATTCGATCCCGATTTCTCATACAACGCAGTAAACCTGGAGTTATCCATGGTTTTAGTGGAGTTTTACGTTTTGATATAGTTTTAGTACTTGTATTATCTGCAATAATGTTAGTAATTATATTTGCAAAGCATTCAGTTACAGTATTGCAGTCATTACCATTTAGAACTTTACTAAAATCTGTATCTAATAATGTTTTGGATATGCCTGTGTAATCTATTTTTGTAGTAAAACTTTGGATTTCTTTCTTAATTTTTAATGATTCAACACACAAGTAAATAGTGTCATGATCCGTAAGAGTATTTTCTATTACTAAAGTTTTCGTCCTAAGCATTGATTTTATCATGACATGATCAAGACAACTGTCTTTTCTAGTTGGAAACAAATGACCAGGAAGGAGGCCATGAGGTGAGGTAAGGTTAAAATAACTATCAGCGTGTTTAGTAAGCGGGCTACTTATTATATCGATATTCAAATCCCCTACTATGAAAATATTTTTAAATCTTTTTAGTGTCACAAGCAGTGAATCAAGAGAAAGAATAAAATTATCTAAATTCTTGAAGCTAGGAGACCGATAAATACTTACCAAAACTATTGAGTTTTCTATCACAGTGACGAGACAGTTAGCATCTAGCACATCAGGTTCATAAGTGTAGCAATTAATTCCAGCCTTGACATAAATTACTACACCATCATTTTGGTTACGATTTGTTTTGGTGAAAAAATGATTGTAGCCAGTCAAATCTGTTACTGTGGGTGATTTAGATAACCAACATTCGGTTAGAGTAATTATATCCGGTTCTGAATTCATTCTTGCTATAAGAGTCTGAAGCCCTGGAAGATTACAATTTACGCTTCTAATGTTTTGTGACAATATTTTAAGCTTATGTTGTAGATGTACATGAGAATTAACTTCTTCAACGAGACAAGTTATTGCGTTAGATACAGTTAGATTGTCTAAGTCTTTTGTTACCTGAAATATATCGTTATCAACCATTTATGTATGTGGATGAGTATAATATCAAACAGATTACCTTTTCTTGAGATTTGCATTCAATTGGAATAATCGGGCAAGACTGGCAAGAGTAAAGATTCTTGGGGAGCAAGTATTTTCCAAACATTTTGTATACAAAAGATTTACTACGAAAACGACAGCGAACATGATTGAACCAATTGTAATGTATAAAATAAAAACGTTTATCAAAAATGATGCAAAGTAGTAAATAATATGAATTTGATTTTGTGTTAATAGTGTATATGTGAAGTGTAAATACAAATTAAAATAATGTGGCTGTGAAACAATAACATTATAAAAAAGATTGATTAGGAGATTTACAAGAAGGTACCATAATGGAGACTTCCAAAACATTTTTTAAACGGTAAGTGTGCCAATACGTTGATCAAGCTCCTCCATTGTTCGTATTGTGATTGCTGACGTACCTTCTGATTTTCTGACCAGAATCGTTCCTTGGTTGACCCACACGTAGCGAAAGTTATGTTGCTTGGCTCTGTTCCTTGCTTCACGAAAAAGAAGCCGGTTTTCTTTCGTTAATCGTTCATTTATATACAAGCGATTTGTAGGTCCGTCGACAATTTCTACGCTGTTGATATTTCTCCTGCTTTTCGCATTTTTCAGAAACTCCTCACGCTTCTTTAGTTTCGAGAAAGTTATGACCACAGGTCTAGGTGAGAGTGAGCCGTGTGATTGAGGTTTTGTAGCATTTATCCGTCTTCCACCTGCCCTTGTTGCTTTTTCTAAATCATGCTCTGATAGTTCAACACCAACCTTCTTTGAAACCAGAAGAACAATGTGTTGCAAATTTTCATTTTCTTTTTCCGGTATACCTATTATTTCTGCATCCCTACAGAGTAAAGATTGATCGTTGTTATTCAATCTTATATTCATATCTCTTATTGTATCTTTCAGTGATTGAATTTCTGATCTCTGCTCCTTTATCTGGTTTTCGTATTTCTCTTTGTCCTTTGTGAGTGCCATTCTTAACTCCTTCATCTCATCCCGCATAAGCCTAATTTCTTCTATAAGCAATTGTGTAGAAGCCAAAGAGGGTTCATGTACTTTCATGGGTAGCGGAGTTACTAGATTTGCTCGACTTCCTCTTATGAAATTTACATTTTCAATGCTGCTGGCACTTTTGCTATAAGTGTCGTCCAAAATATTGATGTTAGGGTTAGGTCTGATCGGAGACGATGAGTTATCGTGTTTAGGCTCTGAGCATTTGCACGCGGGGCAGATCCATTCACTTTTAAAAGACTCAGAATAAAGATTAAATGTTTCTTTCTCAACTCCTATACATGGTAGATCGTAAAGTTTATTGCATCTTGCGCATTCTAAAAACATAAGCGATTTTATGCTTTTATTGCAAGCATTGCATGTAGTAAGAGACATAGTTAATAATAATGTTGCGAAAACGAAACGCAAAAATATTTATCGGTTTATTTATTTTATGTTTGCAACACTTTATTTTCAAGATGGCAGTTTGACGTTTTACTCTTAGTTTCTATTGGCTAGTAGGTTGTCAAAGACTTCAGCTATCATCGGCTGTCATTGTCATTGTCAATTGTCATCCCTCCGCATATGTTATTGTTTCTAATCAATATTATGATGATATTTTTCTAAAGTAATTTCTGTATTTACCCGGTGGGTCCGAGAAATATATCAAAATTTTGAAAATTTGATGTTTATAACGATCTTCAATTTTGGTTTAAGTTCTTATATTGTGGAGTAAATAAGATAATGGATGATATTTACCAGTGGACAACATCAATAACCTCAAAACTGTCTGAGAAAAACACTTTGCCACAACTTTGCTCCACTTTATACAGATGTATTTAATTTAAAACTGAGCCACAAGAGAAACACGTCCGTCAGATAGAAAAGGTAGGGTAGGGTTTGTTATTGTTTATAATTTGCGCCTCACAGAGTGTAGATTGTTTATAATTTGCGCCTCACAGAGTGTAGATAGCTCCTTTGTAGTTGTATGAATCGGCAAATTAATTCTGCATAGAATTTTATTTTCTTTGAACGTTATGCAGCCTCTGTTAACATCTTCATCTTGCATAGGGATGATCATGTCCCTTTTTAGGTTTAAGGCTGAATATTTGGCAGTAGGTCTGATGTATGACGCTGACAGTGTTTGTTGGTCAATTCTTGGTATTGGTATGACCTTGTTTAATTCGAAGGGTTCGATGCTCAGCAGAGGTAGTTTAATTTCGAATTTTAGGTATTCTGTTAGTCTGACGTGCACTCTCGAAAGCTTGTACATCTCACGTACGCACTGTTGTTGACTGCCTACACATGACAGGGTTATGTCGTTTGGAATTTGAGCTGCGATCACGTTGAGTTGGCTTTCAAACTCTTCAGGTTTTAGTAAGTGTGTATCCATGCGACCACTGCGTACATCTGTTACTAGGTCGAGCAGCTGCTGATGTAAGCGTCGTAAGCTCTCTATGATAAGATTAGCACTTAGGGTTGCCGCAGCGATGTACATAGATTTTTTATGATCGTTTTCTATTACGTTGTTAAGATAAGATATTTGTTTGCTGATACTGACAAATTGTTTTATCATGTTCTCCTCGTTTCGTTTTAAGATGTTGTATTCTCCTTCAATGATAGAGGTTTGTTGTTTGTATAAGCTGATAAGATGGTTTTCGTTTTCTTGTATTTTTAGGATATCCTTTTCATATTTAACTGCAAATTGTTCATCAAGGACACCGAATAGTTGGTTAGCTATATATCCGATCCCGTTAACCAGACCCCGTTTGTATCTCTGTCCAGAAGTCTTTGTGCATTTTCTCTGTTAGCTTCCAACGTGTGCCGAGGCTAATGTCTTCAACTTCTTGGGTAAGTGGTGGAGCTAGTGTTTGATCTCCAGTCAGGAAGTGCCCTGGTGTCAGGCATTCCAGATCCTCGATGCTGTCAGTCAACGCTACCAGTGGCCTTGAGTTGAGGCACGCTTCTATCTGTGTGAGCAGTGTGCTGAACTCTTCGAACGTCAGTTTTTGTTCACCCATGACGCGCCGCAGATGGTGCTTCATTCGCTTTACAGCTGCTTCCCATAGGCCTCCAGCTGTTGGCCAGGCAGGTGCGTTGAGGTGCCACTGGACCCCGCAGTTTGCCAGCTCGTTTTGGACTTCAGGAGTTTCTTGGTATTGTTTTAGAGCAAGTTTGTGTTCATTTTCTAGGCTACGGGCGGCACCGATGAAGTTGGTACCACAGTCGCTATACATGTGACGCGGCGTACCACAACGTGCGCATAAGCGTTTCAATGCCGCCAGGAATGTGATAGAGCTTATGTCGGACACCAATTCCAGGTGTATAGCCTTGGTTGCCAGGCATATGAATATTGCAATGTAGCCTTTAGATGTAGCGATACCTCTGCCTCTGTTTGATTTCACGTCCACTGGTCCAGCCATGTCTACTCCAGTATGAGTGAATGGGCGTGATGGCGTAACACGAGGTTTCGGCAGATCAGCCATTAGTTGGTTTTTTGTAGTAGCCTTGAATCTTAAGCATTTTGTGCATTTTTGTAGTTGGCGTTTTACAGCACTCATACCACCGATCATCCAGTATTGAGTCCGAAGGTAGTATAAGGTAAGTCTGGCGCCACCATGTAACGTTGTGCGATGTGCCCATTGTATGAGCATTGTGCTCAGCCTGTCGTTATTTGGCACTATCATGGGATGTTTGTGCTGGTTGTTCAAGTCAGAATGTTCAAGTCGACCGCCCACACGTAAAATCCCATCGCTGTCAACCCATGGGTTCAGGTTTAGCAGTTGACTCTTACGTTGGAGTTTGTTTTTATTAGAAAGTTGCTCTATGTCTTGATAAAAATGTTTGTGCTGCACAGCCCTGATTATTAAGTTGTGCGCGTTTCGTATTTCATTCACATTTAAATTCGAAGTCAATTTGTTATCATTGTTTACATTAGGCGCCAGCCGTGAGTTGTTAATGAAACGCGATACCCAAGCAAGTATGCGTGTTGCAATTGCCATAGAGTTATGATGCTCTAGCAGTGTATCGATAATTTCATTCGGAGTATTTGTTTGAGTTGTATGACACATTTTCGGCTTTTTCTCCTATTCTTGTAATGTGGTAAATGTTGTAGGCGGTATTGGTAAGTTGGTTGTTTTTAGCCATTCTGGCCCTTCCCACCATAGTTGATGAGAAATAAGTTGTGATGGTAACAAGCCTCGGCTGGCGCAGTCTGCGGGGTTGTTTTCAGACTTCACATGCTTCCAACACGAAGATGGCATGATTTCTTTGATGGATGCCACTCGGTTAGCGACAAACGTCTTCCAGCGTCCAATGTCACCTTGTAACCATCCAAGGACCACCATCGAGTCAGTCCACCCGTGAATGGTGAGTTGCCGTGTCTGAGTGTTTGTTGAGTCTATGACCTTTTTCATTAAGGTAGCCAGAAGTAATGCACCGGCTAATTCTAAGCGCGGTAATGATTGTTGTTTGTTGAGTGGCGCTAATTTCGTTTTTCCCGCCACTAACTTTATTCTTGGTATGTTATCATCGCCGATAGACTTGCAAAAAATTACGCAACTGAAAGCTCTTTCTGACGCGTCTGAAAACCCGTGAAGCTCAATGGGTTTTTCGTTATCACCAATCCATCGGTTTATTTTTATGTTAGAAATATTGGGGAGATCTTGTTTTAAAGCATTCCACTCTTGTTGTATGTCATGTGGTAGTTTATCGTCCCAGTTCAGATTGGCAGCCCATACCTTTTGAAATATGATCTTGCTCTTTATTGTCACTGGCGACAGCCACCCGAGTGGATCGAATAATTTCGATATATCCGATAGTAATGCTCGCTTTGTTGTAGGCATGTTATTATTGCTACTGGGCACCGCGCATTGGAAAGTAAAGTTGTCGCTGTGCGGGTTCCATGATAAGCCGAGAGTTTTGTTAGTTTCGGCGTGTTTAAAGTCAAACATATTTTGGCTGACCAAATCATCTGACAAGTTTTCTAGTAGCCTGTGGTCGTTGGTAGCCCATTTTCTTAAGTTAAACCCGCCGCCTCGTAAAATGTTTATAATTTGTTGTTGCGCGGTTTTGGCTTCATCATTGTTGTTACTACCACCGAGGAGGTCGTCGACGTACAGTTGGTCG